>JAMKCH010005374.1:0-66992 GCA_023653785.1 Ophioderma brevispina
ACATTGATTGGTAGGGAAGGGAAGTTTAGGGATCTGGCAAAAGCTCAAGCTTGACACCAAACAATCATACCATATCTTTTTATTTCCCCCTATGTATCGATTATAGGTGGCAAATTAAAGGTGGGGTGACCCCATTGCAACCTCGTCCCCCTGACTTACAATCAAAATTGAATTTGGTATATCACAGAAGAAGTTCATATTTTCTCATTATACCCCGTACATTTAAGATCCGTAAATGTTTCCCTTGATATATGACCACAACATTCCCCAAATGTTTGTCGAACCACATAATTATAGCACAGGTCCCTCCTATGCCCGTTTATACATTAATCAAGTCTGAGGAGTCCAAGTGTATTGAAAATATCGGATCCAAAACATGTTATGATAAAATTGGACGATTTCCGCCCAATATTAATTGGTCTCACTATGAGTTTTAAAATATTGGGCTCGACTGCATCTCTCTCCCAATATTCTTGCAACTCATGCTCGACCAATTATTTGGGCTTATCGATCCAATCTTATTCCATTATGCTTTTGCTATCCAACTGGCTTGAACGATTTGACCCAAAAGTTGAAAATTTGTTTTTTAATGAAAATCGACCATGTATCGTTTTCAAACCGCCTTAATTAATTCTCGGACTTCCAACTTTTAGCAAGATGTTTTACTTATGAATTAAAGTTTATTGCTTGGGCTGATTCCATACTATTCATAAATGGTTTTCAGGATATTGCACAAAATCAAACATAAACCATCCCTTTGTGATATTACAAATGCTATAGCAACCAGTGATGGCAGGACATGCCAACTGTTTGCAATTGTTCATTGTCCATTATGTTTTGCACTTTACACTAAATACACTCAAACCCTCGAGAATTTTCCTCAGACCAAAGTTAACAATCATTATAACAAAAGTGTGGCTTCGCTGGTATCCAATAAAGATGTAACTGCATCTCGTACCCATGGCTCATATCTTCTAATCTGATGGATTTGTTACTCCAATGAAATAATAATAAGAGGAACATCACATAATAATCAGTGCTGAATTTCTCCAACACAACGATCGTTTAAAAAGTACCAGGAAATGGTGTGTTTTCTTTATAAAACCTTTCTCATTTCGCAAACGACTCGTTATCATTTCAATATGAGATTCATATAAGTGCAGTAAGGCTTAACATGGACATCAGTGGTGGCCATTTGAAAATCTAACTGATGGCCAATATTGACTTTGATCTAAAATTTACTGATAATTCAAGATCTTTAAAATCCAAGTACAGGACTTATTTGACCAAGCGTGAAATTTGATCGCCAACCTTCAAGAGAGGTTCATTTCATAATTGGGTAAATTTTTGAAATAATAGTGCATTAGCTTCCATTTTGAATCATGATGACATCTTGAAATTCGAGATTTCCTGCTATCTGTTACAACTGCTATGCCATCAATGCGTTTTCCTGAACTCCTCAGCATTAGCAATGTTGGTTGTCCTTAATTAGTGTTTTTTTATCATTCTTACTCAAATTAGGCTTAAGTATAGATTTTCCTGGCGGCCATTTTGAAATCTAAGATGGCATCCATGTTGATATTAACCTAAATCAATAGCTCTATACATGCATCTTTTAAAATCTTACTATACCTTATTTGGTCAACAATAGGTGGAATTATGGCATTTACGCCTTGAAAGTAATAATTTCATAATTGGTAAAACTCTCTGGGGACCCTGTTTGGCCATTGGGGGCGCTACAATTTTTGGCACTAGATCAGAAATTGTTCGGGGCTCCAATTGTATAATCATACCAGTTTCTGCTTTTAGAAAAGTGCACAATCTGCCCCCTTTTACAATTTTTTGCTTAGGGACTGGGCTAAATGGCTTATGAATAATTGTATGAGGAATCTGTTCCTCACCATTTTAACTAATTGTGAAAATTAAAAGATCATAATCTAAATTACTCTTGGATATAATTTCAAAATGTTAAACATTAAAAATAGCAGCTTGAGAAACATAAATGTATAAGAAATATTGCCTAGAAATTTCCATTTGCGAAATTACATTTTCAACCATATGAAGCTCCGCTTGGCACAATCAAATAACGCAAAACCAAATGTAATTTTGTCTTCAATTTAATTTGTAGCTTTTAGTTTTAGCCCTTCTGAAGGGTAATGCACCTTAAGTTTAATGCATCCCGTTGTGGGGTTGAAATGGCTCCCCATTATCACAGGTCATTTGGGAGCCATCTCAAACCACTGCCTAAAGACTAGGCCTTGTGTGTACTCTTTGAATGCTTTTTCATGCTGATTCAAAATTGATTATGAAAAGGCATATTTGATTTTTTTTGGTGAAAAATCATAAATTTGTACTCTCTAAGCAGCTTTATGACTAGCCTACCGGGCCAAAAACGGGTTATATTGACACAAGTAAACAACCAAATGTATTCAAAAATCAAATGTTTTACAAAGAATGTCATTTTGTCTAATTCCTTTTGGCAAATATCTGCCCATTTTGCAAACCCACTTCTTCATTAAGTAATAAATTACATATGCATTGTTTCAAAGTTCAACTATCACCTTGCTAAAGTTTGCATGGACACAGATACTCATCATTATCATCGTCAAGTCATCCGTAAATTGCAGATTTTTGGCTATTAAAGTCACCGCAATATAGATTAGTTACCAGTTTATTAACAATTGCATGTTTTGTGCCAAAAATGCTAAAAGAGGATTTTCTATGAATTTTATATTCTGGTCAAGAAATCACTGGTATAGTTTCATTTTTCCTCCTCTGTGCAGAGAAGATTTCAATAGCTTTCCACATGCATTGCTTCCAATGGAGGTTTTTGTACAGGTACTGATGTGGGTCTTTAGTGATGAACATGCTAAATTGACATACTGATCACAACTTGCCTTTTAAAGAGCGTTTCATCTCTACTCTCGATCCACATGGCAACCTGTTCAAAAACTTCCAATGGAGATCCATGCATTGTGGGTAGCTACTGGTATCTTCTCTTCCTCTGTGCCAGTGATGAGGTCAGCCACGGTCTTTGATGGTCATACCAGCACTGCGCGCTGACCTAAAGCGATAGTTTTTACACTATATATTTTATATTCCAAAAACTTGCAATCGTCATGATCTGTAGAATCATGCATATAGGACATCTCCTTCTAAAGACCTAATTACGGCCATTTGAGATTCTAAAATAAAGACTGAAAGACATTAGCACTTGTTTTTCTGGTATCCACGGTAAAAATTTGTCTGTGGTCCATGTAAATCTCACGCTTATTACTAAGAGGACAGGTTTGGGACCATGTATTTTTTCGTCCTTTATTTATGTTTGCCAGTTTTTTCTTCCTCTTCTTCCCATTTTTCTATATAGATTTGTCTAATAATCCTCTTGGGTTGTATATTTACTTTGATCCTCGTGGCATGAATTTGAGGTTCGCATCGTCCTAGATTCTGCTAATCTGCCTATAGGTATCTCCTTCTAAATATAGGACATTTTTACACGCACGGGGTTCCACAAAGACTACAACTTCTAATGTTGTGCATGAAGGACATAACAAACTGCATTCAGAGGTAGAGAAACAGAGTATATAGATGTAAGACCTGTCATTACTGATTTGCCAAATACCTGTGAATGTGGAAACTTCTTCTTCTCGCAACAGAAAGAGTCAGGAATCTCATACCAAGATTCTCTGTTTTGGTCATTGAGCCAGTAATAATATATCTGTCCAGATTGACTGACTGAGGTCAGTGTGGACCGAAGCCATCACATCAATCATGTTATTGAGATTCTGATTCTGCTGTCACGCAACGTCTTTGGTGTCCTCTGGGTATGTATTCTTGAGCCACTTGGATGAGTTGATTGCCGGTATATGTTTGAGGACAGACAAAAGATCTTGGAAGCAATGGATGCCCACAAATGACCCTGATAGGAAAGAGAGCACCAAAGTAAGTATGATAAAAAACTAGAAAGATCTTGATATCAGGTGCAAAATAGAATTTTTGAGGCCTTCAATGAGTTGATTGTCGGGTATATGTTTGAGGACAGACAGGAGAATCTTGAAAGCATGTTGCCCACAAATTAACGCTGCTTGAAAGAAAGCCCAAAGTAAAAAATCGCTACTTGAAATCTCTCCTTACAACCTTTAAATATGATGAGAGGCCGTATTTTTCTCACATTGTCCGTCCTGAAATAGTGAGCCCTCAATCCATTTCATTCCCAAAGGTATAAACAAACACTCCTGTTTTAATGGTTAAACCTTCAATATTAAAGAGAGTATTGATAGGGCCTTGCAATATCATTATTGCTTCTACCATAAAAAAAAACCCAAGTTTGTTTCCTTTCCACGCGGTTACTTGCTTGGGGCATATGTGCCAGACTCTCAATAGAGAACACAATAGACATAAATCATTTAAAGCAAATTGTGCTCAACATGGAGGGTCAAAGGTCATTAAAAGGGGAAATTACGGTCTTAATGTGAAAAATCTTCAAAACATCAGAGTGCATGCAGGTAGGCATGCGTCACGTAACTATGCATATGAAAGAGTAGAGAACCTTCCCAACACTTGCTCAACATGGGGCGTTCAAAGTCATTTTAAAGGGGAAACTTCGGTCTTTAAATGGAAAAATCTTCGAAAAAACATAGCTGCGTTACCAACTTTGCATGGTCACGTGACTTGTGTAGTAAATAAACAGTTAAGGACCATTCAGCAAAATTTGTGATCGGCATGGGGGTTGAAAAAGGTCATTAAGGGAGCCATTTACTGCATGGCAGATGGTGTCTGCATGGCACATGCGAAGATACCCGTGTTGCTAAACACAACTGTGGCCGTCTAGTTCTTCTTAGATCATGCGGCGCAGGCTGATATTTACTGGCCGTTCGTGATTCTTTCTTTTCTTTCCTAGCCGTGTGCGTAGCACGGCTATGCTGTCTTGTATTGTGCATTTCTTTTTCTCTTCGTCTTTCCCACTTTCTTCAATGCTACTAGTGTCACACGGTTTATCCGATTGCACGAAAATTGGTCATAAGAACCCTGGCCCAATGCCCCTAATAGGGTGTACACAGATTGGGGTCAAAAGGTCACTTTAACCGGAAGTAGCCCGCCATTTTGTAAAATCTTTTTTAATTTTATAAACGCTTACTTGTTCCTACAGACAACAAGCTATAGATTCCAAATTTGTTCCCAAGAACCTTATCCACCCTTTCATATAGGGTGTTACACAGATAAAAACGATCCAAGTTTCATAAATCAAAATGGCGGGTCCATAATCTAATATATTGGCATAAAATTCTATCGCAAAGAAATTAAGACTTGGATAGGTGATGTCTGTGCAAAAGTTGCGAGACTAGTGTGGAGGACGAATAAGAGGACAGAATATGACAGAAGGGGTAATCTGTAAGATATGCAAATAGCTAAAATCAATATGAAAAAACGCTATAAAATCATCAACCAAAGTAGATATTTGTGTCAAATTTGTTACAAGAACCACTGGAAAAAAGCCTCTTCTATACATTAGGTGCTAACTAGTGGGGTCAAAGGCAAAAAGGTTCATCTAGGGGTCAATATAAAGAGCTAATTGACCTATCTACCTATGCCATCTTGTAGGCATCAATGAAAAGTGCATGAAAAAGAGTCCCAGTGACACCGCTTGTAAAGCCATCGTTTAAGGGTAAGGGTCAAACTGATACTCGGGCATGGCATCGTATCCTGGAGTCGTCTAGTCCATGTCTATGGTCATTACACAAGGGTGTACACACAAAATGATCAAGTAATCAGCAAGGGGTCATTTTCAGCCCAAAGTGTCCCTCTAACCATGGAATTTAAACCGATGGTACGCCTAGTCAGCAAGTGATCCATTTATCCCCATGCTAGGTTGCCTGTTTCGAGCCACTTAAGTGCTCTAGTTTTAAACAGTCGAGGAACTCGAATGTGTTTTGTTTCTGTACGGTTTCTTTCTTGTTCTTATATCATGACGGTGCAGCCGCATGATATTATTGCTTCTCTCGATTTCTTTACTTTCTTTCTTTCTTTCTTATTTTCTTTGTACCTTGCTTCAAAATGCTCCTCGTGCCAGACTGCTTGGTCGGATTGGAACCAAGAATTGGCCACAAGAACCCTTGACCCAGGCTCCTGAATGAGGCGTTTGTAAACAATTTGACATAGGCGTCTCCGTAGGGTCAATAGCGGTCATGGTCGCGCTAACCCCCCTTTTCCTTCTTCTCCCACGTTTGCATGTGCTCTCGATGCCATAATTCGTCACAGGTTTGCCAGGTGACTGGCCATATGGGGTGTAAACAGAATGTTTAATCCAAAGGTATATTTAGGGGTCCAAAAAGGGGCCGGCAATTCTCGTCACCCTCTAATATTTCAAAATGCTTACTAGTGTTACACAGTAAACGTGATCTTGACCAGGACTTCGTTCCCGAATAACCCCAGACCCAAGTTGCCATCAGGGTGTTTACAGTTGGGGTCAAAGGTCACGAAGGGGGTCATTAAGGGTCAGTCGCGCTTACCTCCTTTTTGCTGTTTATGCCATGCAAACAAAGTCAACTGCCTATAATCACCAGTATTCGTCAGAATATCCGCTGACGCAAAAGCCCAATATGGGGTGTTGTTTACAAGTTGGGGTCAAGGTCACGCAGGGGTCATATGACAGTCAGTGCTACCCTCCTGTGTGTGTCTGATTTCTCCACAAATCATTACGATATGCATAGAACTTGGTCAGAAGAACCAGGAGGCAAAAGCCCATATGGGGTGTTGTTGTTGTTACACAGATTGAGATTTCAGTGCTCAGGGAAGGGGTCAGTTGAGGTCATTTCGTGCTTTGTATGTCAAGCAGATTTTGCGCACAGGTCTTCAAAATGCAATATTTTAAGCCAAATTAAATTTTTCATGGCAAAAGACATCAGACGTCGTGATTGGTAAAAAACACCCAAGCCCGTTTCCATATAAACGCGAAATGGCTCAAAAATCCATTCTTACTATGCAAAGTTTCAATATTGAACCGCCTATATATATTAATTACCAGCATTACGTCGTCTGCTAGACGGCGTACTGATATATGTGGCGCACCCTATCTTCTGAAAGCCATTTAGTTCCAGTTGGATTTTGGTTTGTAAAATTAACCAATTTTGCGGCTTTTCATAATTTTTTTCAATGCAGAAATTCACAGCTTCATTTTGACACCAATGTTACTTCCTAAGTCCCACGTAGTCCCAAAAGATATGCCTAAAAAATGTTGGCGCGTGTTTTTTTAAATGAGAGTATTAGAATCCCCATTTTTGCTGAAACTATTTATGAGCTCCGGCCTCCCCCCCCCATTGAGGTTCGGTCCTTCCCCCCCAGATATATAATACACATGCAGTAAACAGTCTGGTCGCAAAGAAAGATAACTGTTGCCGAATTTCGATTCATTGCCGTCGAAGAAGTGCGGAACTTGGAAGCACGGCTAGGTCTTGTATTTGAAAGACCTAACACAGCATATCAATTGCCGATAATCCACCGGACTGGTCTCAGAAGAAGAATTGCTGATCCCAACCCTTTATAATGTTACATGATTGGGGTCAAGAGTCACATGGAACAGGTGCAAGTAGTACCGCGTGATATTACTCGGTGCTTTCTAAAACGCACAATCATGCCTAGTTCTCTTTCTTATCTTTCTTCTTTCTGTCACCTGCTTCAATTCTTGCAGAATGGAACCTCCCCATAATAAACCAAAACTGTCAAAGGACAAGTACATGCAACAGAAACTTTTGGACCATACCGATTTGTTGTCAAAGGTAACGATAGGGTCACAGGGGTCACCAACCTTAAGATGCACAAAATCTTAGGAATTAGCTAAATATCAAAACTAATGATGTCACTGGTAGGCACTATCAAACACTACAAAAAAGTCAATTATGACTTTGTCACATGACACATGATTCAGAGGTCAGAGGTCAAAAACATCAAAATATGTTACACTTCAAATACACTCCTTTTACAAATTACTAGTTTGAATCACGTGACTCATGATGTGTGCAGTTGACATCCCCACCAAAAAGTTAATTAATGAAATTTTTATACAAAGGTCATCTGCGGGGGTTTTTTTCACTAAGGTCAATGACCTTACCGTGTGTAAAATTTTTAAAACAGGTCAAATAGAAAATCTGTTTAAATCATCCGTAGTACTTGATGAGGAGGTCAATAAAAGTCAATCATGACCCCAGAACATGACCCATGGGTTAGGGTCAAGAGTCAAAATCATCCAAATTACGTTACACTTTAAATCACACTCCTTTTAAGATTACCATCTAGTATGATCATGTGCTATGTAGTGTGGGTGCAGCTCTTGACATCCCCACAAAGTTACTTAATGAAATTTTGATCAAAGGTCCCCTGTGGTCATTAAGGTCAGATGGACCTTTACGGTGTTGTAAAATTTAAAACAAGGTCAAATAGAAAATCGTTTTATACCATTCCTGTAGACTTGATGAAGGTCAAATAAAAGTAATTCATGACCCATCACATGACCATGGTTTAGGGGTCAAAGGTCAAAATACATCAAATTACGTTACCACTTCAAATCAAATCCTTTTACAGATTACAATAGTATGATCACGTGGACTCACTGTATGGGGGCGCGTGAGTTCCCCCACAAAGTTACTTAATGAGTTTGATCAAAAAGGTCATGTGGGTCACTAGGTCAATGACCTTTTACTGTGTGTAAAAATTTAAAACAAAGTTCAAATAAAAATCTTTTTATCCCATCCAGTAGTACTTGATGAGAAGGCAATAAAAGTCCCTCATGACCATCACCTGACCCATGGTTAAGGGGTCAAGGTCAAAATTTCTGCAAATTCGTTTACAATTCAAATCACTACTTCTATTACAATTACATAGTATGATTCTCGTGACTCATTATGTGGGGTAGTTTGACACCCCCTACAAATGCTACATAAGGGTTCGCATTTCATAAGGTGGTTCTGTCAATTGGGGCGATCTGACATTTGTCCCACAAAATTTTATTTCAAAGAAATATTTCAGAAAGTACTGAATGTATGACAACAAAAAATGGTGTCATTTGCCGCTAATTTGTTCTTTACTTTAATGAACAAGTTCCCATTTCATTGAATGGATATAATAGCGAAGTTACGTTTAAAAATTGTCCCAAGTATGTCAGGGTGGAGTCGGTGGCAGGAGCAGTTCGGGTGGGGTGGAGGAACCGCAAGAGCCCATAGACTTCACATAAAAAACTGAAATTACACCAAATTTCTGATCCTTTTTGTACCTGAAAATATTTACAGTAGGAATAATTCTTTTTAAAAGCATTGTGAATACCTAAAGATTGCACATCTGCAAAGAAAGAAACACCATTGCATTTATACAGGGGTGAGGGTGAGTAAAGTAAAATTATTCAGGGTGTGAAAATAAATACCTTTTTGTGACATTAATTTCTAAATCTAGTTGTGTCACATCGGTAAAACATTTGTCTATAATCTTGTATTATACAATGTTTATGAATTTTAAAAAAAGAAAAAACCTAAAAAATTAAATATTTGATATGATAGATTATATATAACAGGGTGGTTCCAATAAAAAACAAAAAACCACGGCTCTCCAAATAAAATAAACACCAATACAATACAAAAAAAAACAGCTCATCAACACACCTCCCTATAAAAACCATACAACACAAAAAAACAAACTACTGGTCCAAAAAATACAAACACAAACAAAAAAAAACCGAAAATTAAAAAAAAAAAACACCCAAACAAACACATACAAAAAAAATTTTGTTTTGTTTTTTTTTTTTTTTTTTTTTTTTTTTTTTTTTTGTATAGGGGGGATGTATTTCATGGGAACATTTTTCTGTGTAGTTAAAATGTCATTTTCAGCAATGAGTTATCATACAGTCACAATAAATGCTTTAGTTTGTACCTGTAGACAATTATTTTAGGAAAGTGTGAAATATGTGTTTAATGCACGTAGGACACCAAAATATGCTTTATACATCAGTGTATAGTCAGAATTTTTTGTTTTCTTTACATGTGCAGGACCTATTTAAATGATGAGAAATACAGAAGGATGCCTTACATTTTTATCACCCTATATGATTTTATCAGGAATGGTGGGTTTTAGGAAGAGGCTACACTATTTACTTTCTGGCACACGTTTTACTAATATTTTTGGTTCGACCTTCCATAGCCATTAAGGGACAATTTGAAGCAACAGAAAGTTTTGCTTCAATGACAGGGGTTAATTTTATCAAGTGAGCAACCGTATGATAAAAAGTTACACAAGAGTATGGGTTATATCTGTTTTTAAAGCAGCATGCTTCCATTACCAATGACCAGAAAAGGATGTACTCTGAACAGTAGTATGAAATTCTTTTATACATGTATTTTACACTTAAAAATAAGCATAATTTTGAACACCGGATATTTAACACAAGGTTATTGTGAACTCGTTCTCCTTGCTTGTTTGAAAGGGCCTAAGTTTAACCATTCTGAATCATATTATTTGATCTACATATTATTACAGAAAACGGAAACCACACAGTTCACCATGACAAGAAAAATGCTAACTTTTTTGTGTTTCCCCTGTTGTATATTTCTGGACCCAACCCTGTATAACAGGGTGTACTTAGCTTATTATTTTGGCAACGTGTAATATAAGCTTCCAAAAATGTATACTTTAATGGTCTAGAATGTATTGATTAAATGTAATACTCGGTTGAAGGAAAAAAAATACGCACTAATTTTTTTGTTATTTTCTACCATTGTAATAGTTTTTAGGAACAAACTTATGAAATGCGACCTTAAGGAATTTTTAATCATCAATGGTCATTTGGGGTCACTTAAGGTCAATGACCTTTATGTGTGGTTTGTAAAAAGGTAAAAAAAGGTCAAATAGAAAATCTTTTTGTCCCATCCTTTAGTAGGGACTTGAATGAGAGGCAAATAAAAAGCATATTCATGACCCCATCCACTGACCCGGTTTAGAGGTCAAAGTCCAAAATTTTATTCAATTACGTTACACTTCAAATCACTTCACCTCCTTCTACGATTTTAGTATGATCACGTAACTCATGTGTTTGGTTCCGTTTGTGAAAAGCTTTTTTGTTGTGTAGTTTGGGCAAATTCCCTACACAAAAGTTACGAATGAAATTTTGAATGGTCAAAGGTATTTGGGGCGGTCACAGGGATTCCAAGACTGATTTTTCAAAAAAAGCTTTCTTCTGCAAGTTTCGGTCTCAGCATTCTCGAATGGTTCAGATCGGTAAACAGATCTAGTTTTTTCTTCTTCTGAAAGCACTCTTTTACAAAATAGTACCTCTGATTTGCCCTTAATTGCATAGATATCGCCTATTGCCAGTGCTAAGGGGTGTACACAGAATTAGCTTGTTGTCGCAAGTGGGCATCTTCGGCCATTTTAGGCCACTTTTGGCCAAAATCCCTATGAAAAGCACTTCTTTTTTACAAATATTGCATTGCTGATCCTTGCCCTTCTTGCATAGATATCTGCCAATATATGCATAGATATTGCCCAATTTGACCTGAGTTTCGTTCTTTCTTTTCCAAATGTGACTTCTTAAGCTTCTTTTATAGCCAAATGATTGCGCCAATGTAGCCAAAATTTTGCTCAAAAGCCATGGATGGCACTAACCTTTGTTTTTGCCCATTGGGTTGTGGCAGTTAGTTTTGGCCTAGTGGTCACCTATTGGTCGTATTGGTCATTTTGGCCCCCCAAATCTAAGAAAGCCGCCTTCTTTTACAAAAAGCGTGTTGGTTGTGTGATTTGCCCTTTATGATAGATATCCCTATTGTTAGTTGCCGATTAGGGTTGTATAAATGAGAATAGCATCAGTGGTCGCAAATGGGCATTTTGGCCATTTTTACCGCATATATTTGTGCTTGTGAACCAAAAATGGGCCTCAGTTTCTTCTTTCTGTCTTTCCGACGCCAACATCAAAATGCTACAAGAACCATACGGTTCTTATCCGATTGCCACGAAAATTTGTTACAGATAGAACTAACGACCCAAGGGCCCTAGAGGGTGTGACACAGATTTGGGTCCACAAATGTCCAGTGGGCCAATTAAAGGGGCATTCTTTGAAAATTTACGGACTCTATATAAAAGCCTTTTTCTGCCACAGGAATAAGTGCAATAATCACCAGATATTTAGAAGAACCACTGACCAAGACCTCTAAGCGGGTGTACGGTCAGATGGGGTCAACGTCATGTGGGGCCGATTAAAGGGGCATTCGTCAAATTCTATAAATTCCTTATTGTTCCACAAATCATTGCTTATAATCACCAAGACTGTTTCAGAAGAACGCTGACCCAAGGCCCTATGGGGGTGTGTTACCAAAGAATTGCTCGAAGGGTCTGAAGGGGTCATTTTAAAGGGACACTTCCGGTCTGAATTCAAAACAATTCATATTGCTTATGCAAGGTACTCATGTCACGTGACTCATGCACAGGAAGCAGCTTGAGACCTTCATCAAAGATGTGCTCAAACATGGGTGTCAAAGGTCATGAAAGAGGGCCACTTCCGGTCTTAATGGGAAAAATCTTCAAAAATTCATATATGTCATTTGCAGGGCATGGTACGTGACTCATGCATATGAGAGCCAGCGTGAGACCCTCCACCAAAGTTGTGCTCAGGCAGGGGGTCAAAGGTAATTAAAGGGGAACTTCCGGTCTTAATGTGAAAAATCTTCAAAAAAAATTAATATCTGTCATTTGCAAGGGCTACCATTGCTCATGTGCCCCAGGCATCTGAAGCAAGCTTCAGAGTTCAGACTCTTCACAAATTGTGATGGTTATGGGGCAAGTTTTTGATCCACACGGCTAAGTTCGTGCTCTTTGAGCACATTTCAACAAAACATTTTTAACAATAAAAAAAGTAAAAAAAATCCCCTCTTTTTTTTTTTTTAACCGGGCACTGAAAGACACCCCCTTTTTTTAACCTGTCACTGAAAGACACCCTTTTTACTCTCAGTTGATGCCTCCAATTTTTATCAAACTGAATGACCTCTTATTTCTATTCATGCTATCCCACGAAGACAAGCCCCGCTTGTTCACTGATGGGAACTTCAGAATATGGTTGCCACACTGGAATGACCCGCTTTTTTTAACAAGTGTGAGTGCGCTCAGTGATTGGCCACACAGTTTTGCATCTCCTCAACAAATGCCACTTTTTTCACCTTAAAGGTTCTCAGCGAAAGCCCCCCTTATTTGAAAGTCAAATACGCACATCCCCGTTCAATTTCAATATATGAGTGCCACTACAAACCCCCTCCTACACCTCCCCCCCTTCCCGCTAACCCCTCCCCCCCTTCCTCTGAAATTGACACTCTTCCCCTATAACCATCTCTTTCCCACTCCCTCACCCCCCCCTATCCCCTAACGTGCCTAGCTCCATCTTTCACCATTGAAGCCTTTCCCACTTATTCCCCCTTCTAACCCATAGCGCCCAGGGCCTTAGACCCGTGCCCATGCAAAACCGTATATGAAAATGGTTCTCAGAAATCTATTTCATACCTTCTATTTAGGTGCACAAATCACCCGCTTCTTACGAATTACTACCGTTTCAAATAGTCAACACCACACATCAATCTCCTCCCATTAATAGCAATTGCTTGTTCAGTCTGCTATTTCATACAACTTGGGCTGAACAACTTATGCAAACGTATTGCCAGGTAGTTATTTTGTGCTGCAGTGCATGTACAAAGGTCAGCTGCATGAATAATCTTGATCCAGGTAATATTACGTCATTAATCGAATCTTTGATTGGTCCTTTATCGGCTTGAAGATTGTCGCCCCGTTATTATGAAGAAAAAAACAACCCCCGCAAAGACTTGTTTGGCCATCAAAAACAAATTTCAGACTAAGCCACGATGATCCGGCTGTTATAACCGAAATCCGTTCTGCACTGCAGGCATCACTTGTCTTTTCAATGCGTTACACAAATAACAATGAAACCCGCCCAAGCAGCAGCTGCAGCACCTGCACTGGGCTCATTGCGTTTGGGGATTTCAGCCGAGTTTGGATTATGATACTAGTGCCATGCTATAGGCTATGTTTAAGTTCGTGGTGAAAAAATTCAAGCGAATCGTCTTGACCAAGACTAACTGAAAAACTTAGGCGAAGAGCAGCCATCACCAAGTCGTCAATTTAATCAGCCCACCCTAATACACTACATAAACATTAAGGAAAGCTTATTATGTATACTTTTCAGATTAGGCATGATGTGTGTGTGAAATTGCCAAGGTGGGCCGAAGGTGCGAAGGCGACCGAAGCGTGGTTTTTTTTGGGGCATTTAGCCAAAAACATACCATTTTTGGGGCCAAAAAAATGATTTTTGTTTTGAGATATTGGTTATTTTTGACATCATATAACATGCCCCCATTAGGTGTAAGTAGTCTTTTCAGAACTATATGTGTCCCAACAAGCCAAAAATAAGCTTCTAAAGTTTACAAAATATACGAGTATAGGCGATCATGGGTTAAAAAAGATACGTTGTTCTCAAATTCAGTTTCTAACACCTGAAAAATAGTTAAAAAACCTTTTAGCTTAGCATCAAAAACGTCTGTGTTTTTTATGACTCTAAATGAGCTGAAAATACTTGAGCTACCATTGGAAAGTCGGATGATTTAGGGGATTAGGTATGATGTGGGTACTACAAATATGAGCAAAGGTGAATTTTTGGGTCATTTTAGTCAAAAACATACATTCTTTTGGGTTTGGTTTTTAAAAATTAATAAAAAATGATTTTGAGATATTGATATGTTTTGACACTATATAACATGCCCCATCTATTGTAAGTAGGTTTCAGAAATATATTGGTCTCAGAACGTCACAAAAAGCTTCTAAAGTTGCCTAAATATATAGTAGCTGAAGTTGAAAATGAGCGAAAATGTGCATTTCTCAAATGTATGATTCCAAAAACATTGAAATAAGAGCTAAACTTAGCTAAGCTTCAAAAAAAATACAGTGTATCTATGTTCGAAATGTAGCTGAAAATACTTGAGCTACCATTGGCATTCACATTAGGTATGATGTGGAACTGCCATATGAGCAAAAGGTTGTTTTGGGTCATTTTAGTCAAAAATATACCATTTTGGGGGGGTACACAAATTATTTTTGAGATATTGGTATTTGGACATATTTATAACATCTGGGCCCCACTATGTAAGTAGGTTCAGGACTATATTGTGTCTCAGAAGAAGCTCACAAAAGCTTCTAAAGTTGCCAAAATATCTAGTAAATGTATAGGGAATATTGAGCGAAAATGTGCACTTTTTCTCCAAATTTATGATTCCAAAACTCTCTGAATAAGAGCTAACTTTAGCTGAAGACATTCACAAACATTCATGTTTTATGTTTGAAATTTAGCTCAACATACTTGGCAATACCCACTTCAGTATTTGGGCCATTTTAGTCAAGTCAAAAACATTCAATTTTGGTGAGTAATGGAACTTCGCATATGGTGCCATCATGAATGACCAGCTGTTTCACCAACATGTGAAGAGCCTCAGTGATGGGCCCCCATGTTTTGCATCATCCTTCAACAAAGGACCCCCTGTTCTTTTTTCCCCTTAAAGTTCCTCAGCGAAAGCCCCCTACTTTGAAGTCCAAAAGTCCGCACATCCCCGTCACTTGCATCTATGAGTGCCCCCCCCGGGCCTTAGGCCAGTGCTCTTGCAAAAACGTATATGAAAATGGTCTCAGAAATCTATTTATACCTTGCTAATATGTGCACAAATCACTCGCCGCATTACGAAATAATACCGGTTCACAATGTCAACACCACACATCAATCTCCTCCCATACTAGCAATTGCGTGTTCAGTCTGCATTTCTAAACTTGGCGTGAACCACTTATGCACAATCCGTATTGCCAGGTTATGGGTTATTTTTTGTGCATGTTGCATGTACAAGGTCACGCTTCATGAATAATCTGGATCCAGTATATTACGTCATGGATCGCATCGTTTGATTGGTCATTAGGCGTGCTTGAAGATTGTCGAACGTATATGGAACAAACAACCCCCCGCAACAGATTTTTGGCAATCACCAACAAATTTCAAGACTAGCCAAGCTGACGCTAACCGAAATCCGTCTTGACCGCGATCCACTTGTCTTTTCAATTGCGGTAAAAATAACAATGAAGACCCACAGCAGCAGCAGCTGCAGCACTGCAACTGGCATCATTGGTTGTGGGATTTTCAGCCGAGTTTGGAGTTATGATACTAGTAGCCATGCTTATAGGCTATGATTTCAACAGTCCGCTGGTGAAAAAAAATTAAAGCGGAATCGTCTTGACCAAAGACTAAAGAACTAGCCGAAGAAGCACGCATCAACAATTAGTCAATTTAATAGTCCCACCCTAACATAACCTACATTAAGACATTAATGGAAAGCTTATTAGGTCTACTTTCAGATTAGGCATGAGGTGAAATTGCCAATGTGGACCGAAGGGGTGTGGGGGCATTTTAGCCAAAAGAGCATCCATTTTGGGAAAAAATGATTTTGCGATCTTGGTATTTTTGAAATCTATATAACATGCCCCATCTAGGTAAGTAGGTTTCAGAACTATATTGTGTCCCAATAAGCACACAATAAGCTTCTAAAGTTACAAAAAATTACAGTAAGTATAGGCGATAATGGGTTCAAAAAATAAGTTTTCTCAAAGTCATGTTTCTAACACCTGAAAAAATAGGTGAAACTTTAGCTTAGCATCAAAACGTCTGTGTTTTCTGTCTAATTGAGCTGAAAATACTTGAAAAACCATTGGCATTCGGAATTAGTATGATGTAGGATACTACAAATATGAGGCAAAGGTGATTTTTGGGGTCATTTTAGTCAAAAACATACATTTTTTGGGTAAAAAATGATTTGAGATATTGATATTTTGAATCTCTATATAACATGCCCCATCTAGGTAAGTAGGTTTCAGAAATATTGTGTTTTCCCAACAGCACACAATAATCTTCTAAAGTTTACAAATATACAGTCAGTATAGGCATAATGGGTAAACATAATAGTTTTTCCCTCAATTCAATGTTTCTAAATATCTGAAAAATATGTAAACTTTTAGTCGTTCGCTCACAAACGTCTGTGTTTTATGCTCTAAAACTAATGCTAAAATATTGAGTCTAACCATGTTGATCAGCGGAATAGGTATGATGTGGTACTAACCAATATAAGCCAAAGGTGATTTTTTGTTCATTTTAGTAGTCAAAAACATACCTGTTTTGGGTAAAAAATGATTTTTATGAGATATTGATATTTTTGCCATCTATATACATTCCCCATCTATGGAAGTATGTTTCAGAACTTATTGTTCCAAAGCTCACAAAAAGCTTCTAAAGTTACCAAAATATATAGTAAGTATAGGAAATATTGAGCGAAAAGGAAAATGTGCATTTGTTCTCAAAATTATGATTCAAAAACCTGAATATAGAGTAAACTTAGCGAAGAAGTCAAAACATACAATGTGTTATGTCGAATTGAGCTGAAAATACTGAGCTACCATTGGCATTCACATTAGGTATGATGTGGAACTGCATAATAGGAGCCAAAGGTGTTTGGTCATTAGTCAAAAAATTATACATTTGGGGTACAAATTATTTTGAGATATTAGATGTTTGGAATATTTATAACATGGCCCCATCTATGTAAGTGGTTCGAACTAATTGTGTCTCAGAAGCTCACAAAAGCTTCTAAAGTTGCCAAGAATAATAGTAAAGTATAGGAAAGGATGAGCAAAAATGTGCATTTTTTCTCAATTTATGAGTCCAAAACTGAATAGAGCTAAACTTTAGGCAGAAGAATTCAAAACATTATGTTTTATGTTTGAAATTAGCGCAAATACTTGCAATACCATTCAAGATATTTTGGGCCATTTTAGTTGAAAAAATCCATTTTGGGAGATAAAAAAAATTGGTTTAAAATGCTTTTCTTTGTTAACATTTTAAAACTTATAAGCTTTTTAGAGTTTTACAAAATACAAAAGTTAGTATAGGTGATGTTGACTGGAAATTTGTGTTTTTCAAAATCATGTGTAGGAAAGGTACTTGAAAGTAAAAACATAAGTACCTTTCAAAATTGTCAATATTAGGCAAGTGTAAATTCTACCCCGCTAACATTGGCAATATTTGACAAATACATAAATATAAGGTCTTGGACATTGCTTTTTATGAAATGTTGTCTCGCGTAGGATGTAATGAATAGCTTACTACTTGCACATAAATAAAGACCGAATACGATACAAAACGTATGTATCGGGCACAATCTTGAAAAAAAATACCTTTGTCCATGTTTAGTTGGTCTGATGATATCCCCTTATCAATTGACAGTGACCCCCCCCCTTCCGGAACCATGTATGTAGGGTTGCAAAGGGGTGGAAAGGTTCCGGGAATTTTGGAAACTTCCGGAAACTTTCCAGGAATTTTTGAAGGGGGGGGGGGGCCCATACATTTTCAGGGGGACAATTAAAAATTTAAAAATTATTAAGTTTTAAACATTTTAAAAAAAATCGTCATCCCAGGAATTTGTTTTTATGTTAGGCATTTCTTCTATTATGTTCGTTTGTGCTAATTAAAGGTCTTTTGCCTTTGCAACAAGAGATGTTGGGGCATCATACATTTCGTCACATGTAGCGATTTCCACAAGATAAGACCCCAATAGAGTTCTATTTGGATACAGAAAAATGCCTTCAAGTGAACACAAAGGCGATTTGATGTGCTGAATTGTATTTGCTCAGGACTATAGGAATTATTAGGGAAATTTCCACAATTTTTGTAGCATAGAAATAATTTCAGCTTAATCCTTGACATGGGGATATGTTTATAGAAAAGCTTTACACTTAGAGCAAATCGAAATGTGAAATCTCTTGTTGCACCTTTTAGAATATGGACATACAATGTAGTGTACATGCCAATTAATGAAGGCTTTTATTTAGTTTTACAAGTAATATTATTTTCAGATTATCAGAAACAAAGGTTCTCTATAGTAGATCTAGGGTCTCCAGGGGCACACCTACAACCACGGAAAAGCCAAAAGCATGATGGTCGAAATGCACATTCAATACCACAAACAAATAAAAAACTAGAAATTAAAAAAAGGAAAACTTAAAAAAAAAATAACATGTTTTTGTTTAAATGCATTTTTGCTGTTAAGGAACCTTTGAATTTGACTTGAGTTAAATGGTTTTCTATTACGCATCCTCAGACAATCTAGTCATTTGAATAGATTTTTTTATGAGTGCACACTTTGCTAAGCCCTAACTTAGGACAATTGGGTTGGACCATGTGCACGTAAAATTAACCCCAAATGGGCTACAAAATAAAAAAAATGTGGAAATTTGGATGTCCAAAACAAATCTGATGAAATCGGCACACTTGATTGGCGATTGATTTCCATTGAAAAATGTTCATGGCTGTACAGAAAGAAGTGTTCAAAACCCATTTAAGTTAAATTGAAGTTGATTTTGAAGAACATTAAGTCCAAATCTAAAGTAAACTCAAGGTGGGTTCATGCATGGTTTACATAATAAAGACAAGTGCCACCAGTGAGTGAAAAAATAGAAAATAACACTAATCCAAACATGTATTGTTTTGTAAAGAGTTGGTGATTCAGTTATTCATTTTGTCAGTTGTTTAAAACATGCTTGTTTGTGCTTGTATGTTCTATGAAGGCATTTCAGCAGTTAAGAGTAATATCCTAAAACTGAATAGCATTTGAATTATTTTTTTGAGAGATTGTTTTGAAAATTCCCAAAATTTCCCGAAATTCCCATAAATTCTTGTTAATTCCCAAAATTTCCATGGAATGTTTCCGCTGAACAATTCCCGGGATTTTGCAACGCCACATGTATGTGAAATCCTTTTTGTTAAAGATTTGTGGCTAATAAGAGCTGGTATTTTTTATATGATGTTACTATTCTTCACTAAAGAAGTTAGTGCGAGAAAATATTACATTACTGATTATGTATATTACAGGTAGACAAAACTCCTGTTTTGGTGTAAAGTTAGTTGTTCATATCGGGCCAAATTGGTACAGTCAAAACAGTTGCAAACCATATTTGACTGTCATTAGATTAGTTAAAAATATCGATTTGGGATCGCTTTTATTTTTTTTCTTTTTTTCTGTGTGCGGATTTAGTGTAATTTTCTATCTCTTTTCTATCTCTGAGCCATTTTTTGTGAAAATTTCTTAGTAAGTCAAAAATGAAATGAAGCTGTGTTTAAAATGAGCCCAATTTTTGATGCATGTTTTATTTATTGGATGTTATCTGTGTGATTTGGTTTCCTATACCATTATATCAGGGAAGTATATGATATAATATAATATGGTGGTTTTTTTAAACGGATTTCAGAAAAAGAAATGCCCATTTTCGGATTATAACACCAAGCCATAATATCAAAAATTACAGTATCATTTTTTAATTTAGAATGAAGATCTTCATAAAGTGCATTTCAGTATGTAAACGAAATTCATCTTCGACTCATTTAAAGAGCAAGATTTACATAAGCTTTGCTCTGAAGGAATCTTTGAAAATGATGCTCCTTTTCTCAGTATCATTCGTAAATGAGCAGTTTCG
The DNA here is from genome assembly GCA_023653785.1 of Ophioderma brevispina. Lineage (NCBI taxonomy): Eukaryota > Metazoa > Echinodermata > Ophiuroidea > Amphilepidida > Ophiodermatidae > Ophioderma > Ophioderma brevispina. The sequence continues at coordinate 20,590 of JAMKCH010005374.1, forward strand.
AACTTAGTAAAGGTGATTGCAAGCAGCCACAAACATGATGATGTAAATTTTCCAAAACAAAATAATCTTTGAAAAGGACAATATGACACACAAGTACGAAAATATGAAAAAAAGACATATGAAAAGGCAAACCCTTAAAAGAGCTAAAAAGGAAAAAAAAAAGATTTTGCGAGCGGAGCGGAATATGAGGGTTTTTTGACCAAATTAATATTTAGTTTTTCCCCAAAGGCCTTTACAAATTTTGGTAAAAAAGTCCACTTTGCAAATTTCCCACCCTTTTTTGAGGAACGGTAAAGTTGGGGAAGTCCCCTTTTGAAAAAGTCGCCCCCTAAAAAATACTGTTTATGGGCCCGGTGTTGTTAGGTAATTTCAAAGTTACTCATCCAGTCTCCAATAATGCATTAGATACTTTGATAACTTTTTAAAGTTTTTTATAGAAGACTTGAATAGTTATTTTGCAGGCTAACCGGCGCAGCGCAGCATGGAATATGGGCAAAATAAGTCATGTGAAATTCATTTGCAACCGAAAGTACGTACTGCCAAGAAACAAACCAAACAACTGAATAGCGTAAGGGTAACTATAACACTTTCTATTCCAACAATTTTGATCAAGGTTGTTACAAGGTTATATCTTTGTACAGCCACTGCGGTTTTATTCATAAAAAGTAATGTATGTTGATGGCATTTTATCCAAGTGGATATCTAGTCTGGAGTGGGAAAGAGGGAGAAATGCCAAAAAATTGACCAAAATTTTAAAAAGTATTGTGCCATTATTTTGCCAAAAAAGCATACAAAATTTGTATAAACTCGCACAAGACTTTATAAAATACGTAAAAATACACGTATTCTGGCCTTAAATCACAAATTCAATCAAACTGCAATAACATTTGTGAACACTTGCCAATGATTTCTTAAATTGAAAAGAATTCACCCCCCCCAGTGTTAAATCGACACAAGGCGTGTGTTTGCCGGGGTGGTTTTTATGTACCACTGAGCTTGTCTCGCCCGTCGTAGTACGAGTTTGTAGTTTTTCAGACCATAGTACATGAGCCTCCCGCCAGTGACAGTGATGGCAGTGTGCTGTCCCTTGTGTGGGCGCCACACAACAAGCAGGAGAATCTGTTACATTGAATACAGTTTCCATAAAATCGCAACACACTTACATCCAATCGCATAAGAATTTGTTAAAATGCCACAGGATTCTTAAAAATCAATAGGGTTTGATAAAGTCTTGAGGAAATAGAAAAAAAAATCTTGGAGGAATTTTGATAATTGAATGACATTTCACAAGAATCTCTCAAAATAGCATAAAATTTCAAAGAAACAACGGTTAATTTCTCAAATACATGTATCTTTAGATTCATTAGACTGATGTGATTTACCAATTCCCCAGGGACATGGGGCCTTTTTAAGCGGTGAGTAGACATATTCTAAAATCTACTTATCAAGATACCATTATCTCAAAAAATTCATATTGTTGCCCAGAAACATGTTTGTGACTAAGTATTGGTTGGGTGGGGGCCCAATCTTATAGTCAACATAATAATAATGAAATGCCAATGGATTCAGTATTTTCAGCTAAATTTAGAGCAAAAACATGGATGTTTTATGCGTAGCTAAAGATTAACTATATTCAGCTTTTAGAAACTCAATTTGAGAAGTGGAAAAAACATATATGTTCACTCAATATCGCATTATACTTACTATATTTTGTAAACTTTAGAAGTTTATCGTGAGCTTCTGGGACACAACTAGTTCTGAAACCTACTAAAAGATGGGGCACATGTATATGATGTCAAAAATTTACATATCGCAAAAATCATTTTTTTAACCAAAAAATGTATGTTTTTGACAAAGGACCCACAAATTTCCTTTGGCTCATATTGGGCCAAGTTCCACATCATACCTAAACTTAATGCCAATTGTAGCCTCAAGTATGTTTATTTTAAGCTCAATTTAGAGCATAAAAACAACAAACATTTTGAATGCTAACTAAAAGTTTCAACTATTGTTTTCCAGGTTTTAAGAAACATGAATTTGAGAAAAACGTATATTTTCACCCAATATTATCGCCTATACGTTACTGTATATTTTACAACTTTAGAAGCTTATTGTGAGCTTCTGGGCTGCAATATCTGTTTTAAACCTATTTACATAGATGGGGCATGTAAATCGATGCAACCATACCAAATACTCAGTCCTCAAAATTTCATATTTTTTTTGCCCAAAAATGTCTGCTTTGGCTAAAATGCCCCAAAAACCACCTACGGCCCACATTGGCAATTTCACATCATCAATGCCTAATCTACAGTAGAGACTAAAAGCTTTTCAATTGATGCATGATGTAGGTTTATGTAGGGTGGGACTATTTAATAAAACTCCGAAATAAGCCACTATTGGGGAGTTCCACCACTACTCTCCTAACTGTAATCTTACAAATATGTTGCTATAGTACTCACCTTCAGGTGGGGCAATTTCTCATGCATTAAGAAGTTGTCCTTCCACCATCTCCCTCAGTTCACTGATGGCTACCAGGGTTGGTTTGGGTTTTGGAATCTAATAAAAACAACAACCAACTAAAGCCTGTGTAATATTTGTGAAGCACAATTTATGGACTCTCCACAGACTTTCAAGAAACAAGAGCCTACAATAAGCAGTAGCTCAATAACCAGGGGAGGGCAGGGCAAAATCCCAATTTTGACCTCGCCTTGGTTTTAACACGTAAAAGTGCAATCTTGACGAAAAATTCTGAATTTTTTACAAATGTTGTTAAGGAATATTTAGTCCTTTAAATATAATCCAAAAACCCGTTGGAGTTGGAAGAATCAACTCCTTGGAAGTGTTAATTCTGGTTTTTTTTTTGCACTAATACTGAACGAGGACGAAGTCCGTAGTGGGTCATGGAACACCCATGACCGACCCACATCATCAAAGCCCCAATTAGTTTGTGGTTTTCAGCTGTATTGTTTTAATTTCTTTTGACATTTTTGGTGGAGTTTCTATAATGAATGAGACTTGGCCGTCACCACGCCGTGCTCAATAACACTTAAATTTTTCTGGTTGTTTTGACAATTTGACCTCAATGCCTTTGACCTCTTAACTTTTGTCATCACAAAAACGATGTAACTTATAAAACTGTTCTCGAACACTGACTTTTGACAGGTGGACTTTGACCTGAAATGCAGTTTATACTATACTACCCCACAATCATTGTAATGCAGTTCAATTATAATTGGAACCAGCCAAATGCAAATTTTTAAAAAAATAAAAATTTGTGTAACCTAAAAATCTATATACAGTCCCCTCACAAACACATACATTGCTTGCTCACAACAACACACACACACCCCTTACACACCATGTGCACCATACACACCTGTGTCCTTACCAGAGCTACATTGTGGGGTAATTAGTAAAAGAAATCAATATGAACATTGTGGGGTTATTGTACTTGTGGGTGATTTTTACTTGACCTGTGGGGTTATTTCTACAGATACATATGTTACGAATTGTCCTATAACGGAATAACTGTAATGTAGTATTGAGGTTCATCCGTTTAAACGAGTAGAAATGAGGATTTTTTTTTTCGAGTCTTAGTTAATTGTTTAAGCCTGCGGCGCAATCTTCTTGGCTAAGAAAAGTGAGAAAAACTCTAAAAAAAAATGAAAAAAAAAAAAAACTGAAAAAAATTGAAAAAATCTTGAAAAATGTATAAAAAAGTGTCTTTTTAAGAGAAGGAGAAAAAATCTCAAAACTATATAGGTTTTGCATTCTTCCTGATATAGTTTTGAAAAAAAGTGTATTTTCTGAAAAAAATGTCTAAAAAAGTGTCTTGTTAAGAGATTTTTTAGCAAAAACCCCACAATGTAGCTCTGTAAGTAGTATGGTGCACACATGCCCACACAAACAACACACACACACACATACCACACAAAACATAACTTAGGACGGTTCCCTTTTGACCAAAAAACATTCTTTATGGGTCTAAAAGTGTTATTGTTTGATGAAACGAAACGAAACAAGCTCATTGGAGCATTAGATCCACGCTTTATTCCGTCGTAGAACAACAGGTGACTCAACATAAATTGATTCAACTCTTGATCCCAAGATAATATATCTTAAAAAGCTACCTTTTTAACATGAGTGTGTCGTGATGAGTATGGAGAGCAAGGTCGGGGTGTGGAGAGTGTCTAGGAATATGCTTCTACAAGGTTCATCTCACATCAGAAAATGCCAAATTCAGGTTATTTCTGAAAGAGCAAAAACAAAAAACACCGATCGAGCACAAAACCTAAGTCTAAGAAGTGCCTTGAAGGGAAATACTCACTCACTTGCATGCTATAGGCATATTAGAAGTTTGCTTGTTTCCAAAGGACCACATAGATTTGGTAAAGATTATGTTCTTTTAGTAATTTTATGGCGTATGTTGACTCACAAGAATTGCCCAATGTAAGATGGGCATCAGAGATTTATAATTGCGGCAATAAAAATGTTTGAAGGTGAAATTTGGCTAACAGAAAAAGCAAATCACAAAGAGATCTGAAGTAGCTCATTAGTAATTCATTTAAGGCACATGAAAATACGATTTTTGAGTTTTATCGTTACCAACCCGCATCGCTTTTTGGAGACAAGAAATACTGTGTCAAGATTCCCAGGGATTTTTTTTTTTTGACAACACCAGTATAGGACATCAACTCCAATGCTGTCACCAAGGGGGAAAGCAAGCTCAGTAATTTGTGGGTGTGGCTATTTTGTGACCCACTTGGACACATCGGACCTGATGAATCAGAGACTTTATCCATAGCAGGGTCATGGTGTGTAGTTAGTCAAAAACTGGCCACACCCGTCATTTGTGCCATGCTGTGACAAAAACATTGTCATTTTTTGTGGAAGGATACAGGTCTCTGATGTTCAGGTTCGGCACATTTTTTTTTATTTCTTATGATCAATGCAAGGGTGGGTGACAAACATGTAACTCTGTCAATCTAACACATATTGAGACCATCAATTCTTGCATCCAACTTTTTACCCAACACATCCGACTGGCACAACTAGCAAATGATCCTACTTCAGTTGCCAAATTTTGCTGTTGGACTTCATGAAACCTATTTCACTTTTTTAGGCAGTGCTGGGAGTTGCTGGTGGGATGTTCTCCCCTCAGGACACCCATTTCTGTGCATTTCCACTGGGCCGGGGCCCTTCACCTCAGATCACCAGTAAGGGACGGCTGCCGATTTGCCGTGAGATGTCCTAGTAGCCATTTAGTATCCCACCATGGCTGACAGTGGGGGGAATTTGGGAAGTTCCTTCCCAGGAAAGTTGGCCATTTGGATGGAAACTTGGCCATTTGAAGGGAAATTACACATAAGATATGGCGGGAAATCTGTGAGAAAATGCGACTATCTTCCCCGGGAAATAACATTTTATTCGCGCCCTGTATCACCACCATGCCTACTTTCCCAAAGTCTTCCCGGTTCTTCCCCCCGAATGGTAGTGTAAACGTTGACCTTCCGTTTGGCAGGTGTGTCACGGTCAATTTTCCACCGCAGAAGTAGAGGGACATACAAGTCATTGGCTTTGGCCTTGCACTGTATGCTTCCCCCTCCAGGAGATGGCTGTGACCCCAAACTGCTGCCAAGTTGCTTGGTCAGACATCTCCCCAGGAGACCCATTGCTGCCCATTTGGTGGGTCTTCAACGCTCTTTCCATCCAGCGAAAAATGCCCACGGACGGCAACCCAAAGCATATGGTGCCTATTTGCCAGTTGGCTTCAGGAGATACGTTTTTGTAGTCGTGCCTTGCATTGCACTGGGACGTGTTGTCGGGAGCAACCTGCTGTGTTAAGGGTAAAAATGGACCAAATTTGTTTTTTGATGTCATGCAATGTCAATTTGGTCCACTTTAATGACAAATAGAATTGAAATTATCTAAATCTTTTTAATGTACCTCATTTTTTATTTAGTTCAGTTGAGATTGATTAATGATTGTCAGGCAACCTGTCCAGTCTTTTGATAAATTATAATTAATAAAATAAGGCTGCATAAGGGTTTTTTATCTTTGGAACTTGAAAGTTACAATTTACTACCCCCTACGTATGATAGCTGGGAAGCTGATAAAATTCTCTTTCATATACCCTGGAATAGAATCGTTGGACTATATCAAAACATAATTCACACAAAGCTGCTCACTCTGGTAGTTGATGTTCATAATGCCCAAAAATTGGAAATCACTTGATATGATACATTAAATCCTTGTTTAAGGTAGATTATCTCCTACCGGCGTCGTGCCCAGATCTTGTTTGAAATTCTCATGAAATGTTGGTATTGGTGGACAAGAAACATGTGTGCCAAGTGTTAAGTCATTTTTTCAAAAGGCATTTTAAGATATGTCACGTATGCGTTTGCAAATTCCCATAGACTTGTACAGGGGGCCTGATTTTGGCAGTATAGAACAATTAACCAAATAGGGGCAAATTTTGTGAAAACCTACACATTTTATTCAATTATTTTCAAGTAATTGATGAATTAAAGATGTTGTTTGTTTTATGATTAAAGACATTCAAAAATCCTGTACATTTTTTTTCTTTTTATGTTGGTGTCATAAAAACCAGAACTGGTGGTTTCAACAACACTTTTTTGTTGAAGTATTTCTAGAAATACTGAAGTTTATCCACTTTTCATAATTATTTCCTAGAAGAAACTACAACGCCCTTATTGATGAATAATGTTCATATGAAAGGAAATGCAAATTTTGGAAATTCTCACGTTGATTTTGCCGATTGACGTGTTCTATTTGAATAATAGGTGTTTTTTATTTTTCCCCCAAATTATTTTTCCCTAATAATTTGTTTCTAGAGAATTAACACTTGACTTGAAAAAGCCCACGTGAGATTTTCGGTATTTTGTTTATATACACTCCCTCACTTTCAGCTTAAAGCAACCTTCCATTTAGGGCTGGGATCCATTATTTATTGTAAAAATTGGGAAGTTTTAGAAATAATAAAAAACTAAAACAAATCATGCAGTCTTGCAAATCAAACCAGAGCATCAGATGATGCAGTACCTATATATGATGCCATTCAAAGCAACAACAAACATACTTCCCCGCCCCCCCGTTTTTAAAGTCCTTTATCTAATAATTTACAAAAGAAAATTGCACATTACTACAATTTTGGTTTATGATAATCAAACCTGGAAAGGGTGATCACTTTATAAATACCGGATAACTGAAAAGCGCCAACCAATACTTTCCTGACAGGTCCCCTTTAAGAAGGGATTTTGTGGGGATCCCATGCTGCATCACATGACTTATTGATGTGAAATGTCCCAAAAACCTGTGCTTTGTGGGATGAACTCAATACACTCTGAGATAGCAGTTTGTTTGTAAGGCCACTTATGCCTGGTTGGAGTGAGAGAATTTGGGTTGTTTCAAGTTAAACCAGTGGCAAGGTTAAAGGGAGCCAAGCACATGTTGCTTATTGTCATCATTAAGTTGCACTTCATAGACCCTGCTATGATTTCAAATACCCAACCTAGGGTCAGAGGCCTGGCCATACAAGGACACTTTAATGCATTATAAAGTGTGCTCTGATTTGCAAGCCAACATAATTTAGTTCAGTATACTTTGGTAAAAGTGAGAAGTAGAATGAAGTGCATGTGGAAAAAATTCTTCTTTCTTTGATTATGGAAAGAACTTTCCATAATAAAAGGCAAAACAAATGAAACTGGCTAATAAGAGATAGCCTGATAATGGAATATCATGAGGCCCTACTGCATGTTATTAGGTCACAATGAATGAAAACTACATCTTTAAGAAACTTGTTTAACTTTTTATATCAATAACAGGTTCTTCACAATAAAGAAACAAAACTTCAATTTTATTTAAAATGTATTACTTGTGAGTCAGTATGCCTACTTAATCTACATTTTACTTACTTTTACAGATTATTTTCAATGTAGTAGCTTGAGGTCAGATTTGCAGTTATAATGTAGGCCTACTTGATTTTTACAAACAATGCAGAATGGGAAATAATAAACCGCACCATACTTTTGATATGTTAATCACAGCTCTCAATTGAATACATTTTCCTCTAAATTTGATTGATTCCACAAGTACTTTAGAATGCTGATGTAGGCCCTACTATTAATTTATCTTTTGTTTCTTTCTGTGTTCAAAATCTGTTAACTTGTTATATATCTTTTAATTCTGTTAACACTTCAAAGAGTACCTGCCTGGAACAAATTTGGGTTTTCACACCTAACAAAAACATTCACCCAATGCCAATATACAACTTTTTCCAGATCAAGTGTAAATGAAATAGTCTAGTAGAAATATGTTTTCTTATTGATATGGCAATAACCTTTGTGTGAAAAGACACATGGACTTTAGTCCTTTGTCTTTTTACACTATATTTAATTTGCCACATTACATAAGAAACAAATTTAACAGAAGAGTCCCATTTAAAAGGACTCTGCCCTAAGATCTAGCTTCACTTCCAACTAGGCTTGATTTTGCATATACCCTGAACACTTTACAATAGGGTACAAACTGAAAGATCTTACCCTCTTTGAATTTCCATCATACACGTACTTCAGTAATAAATTACTATATAAGTTTCATGATGATGACTACCTTGTTTTCACATGCTTTACTTTACATAAATTCTCTATTAGGCAACAGCTATCTTTTCAGCTAGTCTTTATTTCCAAGCTAACATAAAAGGTTACTTCTTTTGTTCTTACCGGTAAATTTATTTATCACATGCTATTTGAAATCTAATCACATGACGCAACATTCAACACATTTGGCTTTTCGTGATCCACAGCTCACCCTTGACTTTACCCAAAGGAGTGAGATTTTTACATCATCTGACCCGTTAGCCTAATGTATAGCATGTTGCCTAATCAAACTTGCAAATTCGATCTACTCTGGAAGAAATTATTCATTTTGTATTTCTGTCTGTACCGTAAAAAGGAACCAGAAATTATAACACAGTGTCCTTGGCCTCTGGGGCACCGTGATATAAACATTTGTTAATAACATCACCCAACCGCCTCATCAAATCACTGAAATTTTTGGAATTAATCTTTTTTCTCTCGGGATATATACTGAACCATAAACAAATGAAGTGTTATAGCACAAAATGCACCTTAATTGATTTGAAGTGGCCTGCATTATCTGAAATGACCTTACTGCAACTTGTTTACTTTTAAAGGGTCCTTTAAAAATTTTCAGTACTAAAGGGAAGGGCGTTCCCAGTTTTTTAAAGCCGGGTGTTTTTACATTTTTAAATGCATCCAGAGTATGAGAAAATTCCCCCCTGAAATGAACAGCCAAAATTTTTATTTTTATGTGTATCGATAATACAATGCGCCTTAATCATTGCAATAGTAAAGGTTACTTCATTGTCATAACGTAATTTAACTAATGATTATAATTTGAAATCACAAAATCATCCCACATTACTCTGGGCTGTGGTATTTTTTTTAAATTAATGTTCACTGACCATTACTTTTTTTCTTCAAGTGACATGAGGCTATTCATAGCCAATCTTCTGTAAACTTTATGACATTCACAGTGTATTAAGTACTGCTGTTTAACTCACCCGAACCACAAAATGTTGCAAATTTTAATGGGCAATGACTTTTAAATCAATATTTGTTGTTTATGGAAAACCCGTTTATTTGCTTTTTTTTTCAACTTCAAGGAACAGCAATATTTTTGCTGGTATAATATTTTAAGCTTCGAGATGTCAATCGGTCAGACATGATCCATGTGGACCTGCATACAGGAGTTTGCCATCTTGTTGGTGAATCTTTTTACACACACTTTAATGAAAGTAATTCATACTTCTTCATTCTAATTTGTTCCCTATTAGAAACCCAACGTTGTTTGGTAGGGACGTGCCACCACGACTCTGGAAGTAGGACCCATAGCTATAACCATTTTTTTAGCCACAAAAGGGCCCATAGCTATACCCGAGATATGCAAATTTTAGGGCGCAAATTTACCCAAATTTGCCCTTTCAACACCCCGCAAAATTTGACATTTTAAAAGCAAATTGGACAATTTTTGGCTTCAGAGTGAGGAATTTGACTTATTTTCCAACAATTGTTAAAAATTTTTTGATTTCCGTTGAGAAAATGCGGCTATTTTCCAACAATTTCAGAAAATTTTGAAACAACGACCCTTGAGCTATACCAAATTGGCATGAAAAATGGGGGTCATTAATATCCCAAAGGCTGAAAATGGGACCGACGTCTGTGGCACGTCCCTGTCTGTCATGTGTTTGTCTCCCCTCCCCCCCCCCCCTGGACTTAACCTGTAGTTTCACTTTCATAACATTTATTGTCATTTGTGTAGTATCACTTTGGGCGTAATTTGCAAATGGTGAGATATCACTAGAACTAAATTTTCTGAAGTCATGGTCCACCTCTGGTGGCAATTTACCCTGCCCAAGGACAATCTCCTGTGTTGTGTCAACTGTCCACAGATGACTTGTGGCGTTGATAACAGAGTATTTAAAATGGTCAACTAATAACAAAATTACTAAAATAGCCTATCATATAAAACTCGAACTAATATACAAACCGATTTCAACCATCGACCTTTCAAATGGGCTAATTTTAACCCCACTATAATACCAGACTAAAAAAAAAAAAAAAAAAAAAAAAAAAAAAAAAAAAGGTTTTACAAAACACTTTTAGATCCCCTAAAAACTCTTGAAAAAGCAAAACAATTTCACATTCAGTAATATGTGCCAAGCACAAGGTTAATTAATCATGCAATTCCCAGAACTACCTGGTTGCATTTAACCTTGCTTCATAGTAGCAGAGGGTGTTTTGAACCTAATCCATAATACATTGCAATGTGCCTATAAATGTTTCTGTAGCTAAACATATGTCATTAAATTAGGCCGTGTAAAGAAGTTTAATGACCACAAAACATTCTTATAATTTTTTTAAAGTACTAGTGTTTGTGTGTGCAGACGGGTGTAAAAGGTCGGTTTATTTATTAAAAATGGGGTTTTTTGAGGGGATCACATTCCGGATACATGCATGGATTATTGAGGTGAAATGTACCAAAACTGATGCATTGTGGGATGGGCTAAAATTATGCTCTCATAGTAGCTGTGGTGTTTCTAAAGGCCACTTGATATTGATTTGTTGAAGTTAGAGAATTTGGGCTGTTTCAAGTTAACAGTGCAAGGTTGAAGTTCAAAGCATATTATTATAGTGCGCTTTTGAACCATGTTGAACTTGCAGTTGGTTGAATGAGACTTCATAACTAATCACTATCGTACAGGAACAACTGGGAATTGTGTAAAGTACACATGTACAAGGCACAGGGAACTTAGACACTGGAGAAAGATCTTGGTGGGAAAACAATAACAAACTACCCTTCGGGCAATAACATAACTATCATCTACTTAGATACTCAATGAATTCAATGGCCAAGTGGTTATCAGACTAGGCTGCAAATGCACTGCCTCTCTAGGTCAGCATTAGATGATATGCATGGCTTTCCGCTTCACACAGCATGCATCTACATGTAGACAACAAACAATTCCAGCAATCAATCTTTGCCAACCAACACAATTCATGCCCAAAAACATAAAATGTACAACAAAATGCCCCAAAACGCAACATCTGTCCTCAAATTTTTCAAAAACTCCACAACATAACCTTTTCAAAGAAATGTCATTCCTTGCATACCTGCCAGTTTCAAAAGATGGACCAGACAATGAAGACTATTTATGGAAGAACTTGGGTTTCCTATCTAATTTGCTACGTTTGATGACAATAGCCTATACTTTATCGGCCTAAAATTGTGGAGGAGATTTCAATCCTTACCATAGTCAAGTTTGGACTAAGTTGATTCAGGGGTTTTGATTTATGGTCATTTTTCTGTAAGAGACCATTTTATCCGCTGATCCTACCTAAAGACAACTATCGTGATTTTGAAAAAATATTTCAAATTGCAGGAATAGCTTAAGTGAAGGATAAGTCTGGATAATTCCATAGTTACTTTTTCCCAACTGAAGATTGACAGAAAAGGAAAAAACGGCAGTGTTCCAAGATACGATTCTCCATTCAATTCGTGTTCTAGTCAGTGTCCGTAGCGGACGTAATGACTAAAATTTCCGATTTTGTCCTTATTAGGCTTTGCTTCTGGCTTATCAGTTGCAGGTTGTTAGGATAAACCTGGTACTTATTAAATACATCAGATCGATTTTTGATGACTCTTCGATTTTTCTGATTTAGCAAATTACTGATAGTGCTTTAAGATAAATCTTATTATATTGGAAGACCAGCATGCCAAGAACAAATTGCGATAACAAAAACCTAACACCTGAGCGAACAGATTTTGTTTTGGGTTTCTATTCTGAGTAAACCAATTAGCCTATCTGTCTGCATGCACAGCACCTTGGTCACAATTTTTTGCTACACCAACTGGCCCATTTGTGTTGATATGACTTACCATGATGGTGCTTCCTGTGGTCCCTTAAAATTCTCCTTGATCTTGATCTTGGTAAGTACCATCATACTTGCATATAAATGGTATTCCTAGAAAGAATGATATACCTTGTTCATTTCTTTTATTGCTGACGAACATTATCCAAGGTGTTTGGTTAATCAGTATTAATAATAAGTAATAATCATAAATGGCCTCCTCCACCATTTCCTTTTACTCCATAGAAGCCCAAAATGGATGATTGGGTATGTAGCAACTTTGTTGATCAATTGGATCGATAAGCCTAATTAATTGGTCGGCTAATGAGTTGCAACAATATTGGGCGAGATGCAGTGGAGCCCAATATTTTAAAACTCTAGCGAGATCTCCCTCCCCCCAATTAATATTGGGCGTAAATCATCCATTTTATCATTATCATGTTTTGGATCCGATATTTCACACACTTGATACTATTCAAAACATTATAATGCCACATTGTCCTCTTTCTCAGACGATCCTGTCCTGGGCATCCAGTATGATCCTTTATACACAACACACAAAATTATCTTGTCATTTGAATGGGGATATGTAATCCCATGTCATTAAATCTTGAGACTAGTTCCCAAAAATTTCTCAGGAGGGAAGAGTTCCCATAAAAAGTCACTATTTCCCCATCCATCACAGGGCATTGGTATCTTGCATCGGCCCGTGCCTCATGGTGGATTGATCTGACCCGATCATTGACCCGACCTTTGACACTTCATCGATCATATCGTCTGCTTAATATTTGCTTGTTACATGTGACCACAGGTGGACATTTTTTTGAATTTTTGATCAGAGCACTCTCAATGGCAGTATCTTATTTGATACTATGAGTGCCTGATTTGACCCATTTTTATCTCCAAATTACATTTTATTTTGCAACTTACAACCATGAAGAAAGAATAAAAGATTATTCTTAAAATTCCTCTCAATTTGAGAAGAATATACTTGAATGCAGTGAATTCTAACTAGCGACCCTTCTATATTGTAATACACATAGGCACATGATGTCTCACATCTATTGTAAGCATACTGGGTGCATAAGTTAATAGGTACACAGTTACATTAATGAAGTGGAATCTTTTGTTGGAAACTTTTGAAACGATTCTGAAACTGTTCCGTCCTCCCAACAAAGTTGAATGTGGTATCAGAAGTCTTGCCAATTCCCAACAATTGATGGGATTGGGGGGAGAGTAAGTGAAGTGAAGGGTTGGGGCTTTTCAATTGAGTGAGAACAGGGGTTTGTAGGCTCTTAACTCTGGCCCAAGTGAGCAATGTAGCAAAGTTGTGGTGACCTGTTTCCAACTCATTTTTTTCCAAGATTGTAGAATAAGGGTTGATGGAAGAAACAATGTCAATTTGGAAACCCCCAGGCAGGCCTGAATCACTTCCTACTTGGTTTTAAATCATAATTCCAAGTCCCAACCAGCATAACGATCTGTCTTGCACACTGGCTCTCTGATGACCTCTTTTCATTCACTTTTAACATATTTTTGCAACATTGCACCCATTGGGTGGGGGGAGAGAAACAATTTACTATTGGTGATTTCATCATCAATGACAATAGCCTTAAGATAATACAGTTCTTCTGGACAAACTGTAAATTAAACAAGGATTTATGCCCACCAGTCAACCCTTTTCAGGAACACATCTTGTAGAAGACTTTTCATATAGAAGTCCATTGATGCAAATTAAGTATTACACTTGATTCCTCATAGCGCTGTATGACTTGTGCAGTAGTGGCTTGTCGGAATGATGGTAATTACCTCTTTGCATCATGGACTTCTATATGAAACGTCTACCCACATCTTGACAGCAAAACAGCATACTGTCCAATTGCAAACATCACATTATACAAAGAGTAAATCCCCATGAGGAAGACATTGATTAAGTTCTTATAACATGGCTACTTTCTCCCAATTCCTCACCTTTTGATGCTTAGATCTCCATTTCGTAAGTGGCTTCACTTGTCCTGATTAGTGAACACAGTTAAACCACTGATGATGGTAACTGGCTGTGTAGAGGCTTCCATGCTGACCCTCCGTGCCCTATCTCATGGTCTGTATTTACTCCGCCAACCTTGTAACAAGAAGATACCTAAATAAAAAACAAAAATACATGTGGAATAATTTACTTTAACTACAGTACCATCTGATGACAGCACAGTTGTGTAGGAGGCTTCATGCTGACCCTCATGTGGCCTACTTCATGGTCTGTAGTGTACTGCCAACCTGTAGAAGACACCCAAATAAGAAAACAAGAAGACCGTTTTAGTGAACACAGTACCATCTGCTTTGTGGGGGCGTGTAGGCGCTTCATGTTGACCTTCATGGCCTATCTCATGGTCTGTAGTGTACTGCCAACCTGTAGAAGACACCTAAAATAAGAAAAAAACAGAAATACATTTATAATCAACTACCTTGAAGTCAGTACAGCTACATCACGGTTTCATGTTGACCATCCGTGGACACATCAGAGGGCCCAAAAAAAATTGTTTGAGTGTCCATAGAGACTTTTAGCGTTTGGGTCGGTCGGTCGGAAAAACTTTTTTTCTTGCCTTTTTTTTTTAATGTCAATAGCAAAACTGTCTTGAAACAGTGTGTTTGTATAAAAGTAATCAAAACACTAATCAAGTTGCTTCTTACTCAAATGAATGCATCTTTGCTACATTATGAAAACAAACTAACATGCTAAGAAAACTTGTTTAAACATCATCTTTTTTACATTTCAGAAAGTTAAAATTGAAAAAAAAAAAACTTTTTAGGAATTTTTCAAAATTAGGGTCGGTATTCTTTTGCACAGTAAAAGGAAAAAAAATTCTTGATTTCCAAAATTAGGGTCGGTCGGATGAGGACAATCAAACAATTTTTTTTTTTTGGCCTATTCTGATAGTATACTGTCAACCTAGTATGGGAAACACCTGACACTGAGCATGAGGACTCCGTTTTTTAAGTAAACACGAGCAATAGGTCAGTCTAACATGGCAAACAAATCCCATCCCTGGTTTGTGGAGCCTTCATGTTGATGCCTCATAGCCTACCCTGGTTCTAGCTGTAGTGTCTGAAATTCAAAAAAGGAATACATTTAGCATTGTCTAAAGATAGCATCCAGGGGGGGCCACACAACTTTGGTTTGGGTAGGGATGTGCGGCACAAAACACTCAAACTCTAAGAATTGAGAACTGAATGTTGGTGAAACTAGGAGTCTCGGAACTTATTTTTTAAAACATTTTATGGACTTGGGAGCTGAATATTTTACCAAATTAGAGGTTTAGGAGCTGAACAACTAGCAAAAATTTCCCAAATTTTGGCAACATTTCCACAAGTGTCACCATAGAGCTCAAAAATGTGTGAGTTTTGTGCAAATAAAGTCTTAAAACTGAAGCATCCTTGAACTGGGGCTCTGAAAAACTGCATAAGAGGTGCAAACAGGGGGGGGTCATGGACTTGCTGCCACATACCCGGACTGCATTTTAGGTCAGTGTCCCCCCAGGATCGATAAAAAACAGAACATCCAACGATGGACACAGCTGTGCAGGAGAATTTGTATTGACCCTAATGCCCTATTCTCATGGTATGTTGTGTACTGCTAATCTGTAGAAGACCACTGATTTGAGAAAGGAGGGATGCATTATTAAAACAGTGTCACTGATGATAACAGCTACAAATCATGGGATAACTCCATTTATCTTCCTCGAGTCAGTGACGTCAAACACATTTACCCAGTTGTTTGCATGCATATTTTTGCACCGCCTTTGTACGTGCACATGCGTACGTCAGCGCTTTGAATCAATGGTTCGCGATTTAATATGCGACTAAAGAATTATGCACTTGTCAATTCAAATCCCGGCCTGGGGGTCCCCCAAGGACTAGCGGGGACTTAGCGGGGAATGTACAGTTTGCTGTCGTGACACCCCGCCTTTGTCCCCGCTCAAGGAGCATGAAATCCCGAGTAGCCGGGCTTACATTTTTTTACATCCCCGCTATGTCTCGGCCATCTAGCCGGGCTTCGGTATGACAATCCCTGTATATTCTCGACCAATGGGGGCGGGGACGGTTTAACACTCTGTACAATCCCAAATCGGAATGTTTGAAACAAACCTTGTTTAGTTGGTGTGTTAAAAAAAATCCACATTATCCATGCGATATCGACCACTAAAACATAGCAGAGTAATATGCTAAAAACCCTGCAATCATATCGCAACGGAAATGCGGCCAAACAAACAAGATCATCGTGGCGATTGTCGTTTTGTCGCCTACTCTGTGATAGTGACGCTGCTAAAATAATACTTGAAAAGGCCCATTCTGTCAGTGGGTATCAATATAGTGACCCTGAAAAGGGGGAGGCACTAAAGCATCTTCGTATGGCATGCATGAGGGATTGCATATATGCCGCAGATAACATAAGCGAAAAACGGCATAAAACAGATATTTGTCGTCGGGACTCGCCATTTTTAGCTCCATTGAAATCGTATGACTGTCTCCCCCGTTTTTTGGAGGACGGTTTGCATATTTCTGACAAAATTATGACACACAAGCACTTCCCCCTCAGACCCCTAGTCGCACTAAAGTGCAACACTGCGCTGCGAGAAGCGACGCTAAAGGGCCCAACATTAAGCTGCTGACAGGGACCTTTTTCTTATATCGCCAACTGTTGAAATGGGTTGTTATTTAACATGGTTACACAAATGTTTTGTTTATTTTCGTTTATTTATTTTTTGGCCGCAAAATTTGTTATTTGTACTAGTGAGGTTTTCTCAATAAAATAAAAATTAAAACTTCTTCAGGCTGAGTCTGTTGTGATTTTTTAAAGGCGAATATATGATACAATCTGGAAAGTTATATTTTAGGGCCTGGAAAAAAAGGGAAAGTGTTACTATTGTCATTAAACAGTTGTAATACTATGGTACCACTTATGAGAAAAACCAGTAGTTTTGGGTAAAATTTTTCAAATTAAAAGACGCGTTAGTAAATATTTGATTGAAAACATTGGTCTCGCTTGAACAAAAAGTTAACCATTCCAGATCGTATTGCCCCAAGCCAGCAACCCCACTATCAATATAAATGGTTACAAGTTTCCTTAAATCTTTCTTCACATTCAAATAAAAAAAAGGAAAAGTTATGTGCAATTAAAATAGATTTGTTATACTTTTTCGTTTTATTGAGAAATTCTTCAATTTTTTCCCCACTGTTCTCTAAAGGTTAGCACCATGGACGGGGACCTAAACTCCGCGCTGCCTTGCGGTAAATTTAGCTGACAGTGGAGCCTGGACAGGCTGTACTCTTGGTTGAATGCCCGGGGGGCCCACTTGTATTCCAAGGTGGAAAATTTTTTTTAAAATGATGGTGACATGGACTTTCAAAATGCACTCTAAACACGTATTTCACCAGCTAAAAACAAGCTAAAACCCTACCCTAAACAGTATTTTTAATCTGTTTAGTGATACCCCAACAAAGTACGCAGTGACTGATGTAAATATCCCTTTATTATCTGTTTGCTTACGTCCCAAGTGCGCGATTACAATAGTTTGGATGATTTGATCCCTGCTTAATGAAGATATAGCATGACAATTTCAGGTTAAGAAAAACATACCCTTTTTTCATTATTTTGCTGTTATGACACCCTAAACGATGTACGGCGTAATCGCCTGTTGGAAAAAAGACACCCTTTTTATGCGTTTTCTTGATTCACGCATCATATCCACCTTTGAATTAAAAGGGCACCCCCCCCGGGCGATGGCGCGGCGGCTCAAAAAACTTGCAATGAACCAATAAAATGGAAAATTTGAATGGGAAGAACACTGCCCCAAAACAGTTCGGACATCGCATTAAATTTAATTTTGATTTATATAGGAACATGCGGCAGTTCAGAAGTATTTTGAGCTAACAGAATGTATTTCATGAGCATTATTTGTTTCCATAGCGATCAAATTTTCATTTTATATTAAAATGCCGCGTTTTAGCCCAATGAAATGACAATGATTCCTGGCATTTAGCAATTAAATTAGCCAAATAGCTCTTCACTACTACGGTGATGTTATGAATTAAATGAATCAGCAAACTTCTGTTAATTTCGTGGGATTCAGGTGATATTAAATTTTTTTTTTAATTTTCCTGTTTGATTTTTGAGTTGTCTGGCGATTTTACGTTGAAAATATCGATCCTCGGATTAGTTGATATATCGACCGTACGACGACGTGCGTGTGTGCAACTTTGTATAGCTGGCCTTTCATGACAGAGCGATTGGACTGCAATGCCGAATAATATAAAATGGTGATACACTACAGCTTGGCCAAGGGTGACTTGATCACTGATAGCCTGGTTTATATGGTGTGACACATGGCATGCGTTAAAGTCGCCGTTTATGTCCCGGCGGGGCTTGGAAAATTTAGTACCTCCAGGCTTAAGTACCAGCTCTCATCAATGATTGTCCCGGTAGGGCCGGGGGACAAGTTAAAGTACATTCCGGTCAAGTCAAGGTAACATCCCGGGACTTGGGGGCAATACTTTTTGTACATGCCAGGCTATGTCCCGGCATATACCCGCCAGGTTCCCGGGACCCCAGGGCCGGGGTTGAAATTGAAAAGTGCATTACACACTGCTCGAGGAAGATGAAGCACTTAAGGATGGATCATGTTGATGCCTACATATGGTGTGGTATGGGAAATTGGACACGTAAATCACCAAAAATTCAGAGTTTAACACTGGAAATTACTAATTAAAACAGAGAATTAATGGGATATAGCTCATCCCCAGAACATGAGAATTTTTTATGCCTAGAAATCTAAAGAAAGGTTCTATTTTATCATTTATGCTGTGACATCTTAGGGCTAAATGTGTTGTCGTTTGAATGTTATGGATGAAAATATGTCCCATTTTGGTCAAACCAAATTAATAACATTACCATTGTGTGGGCTTACAAACTCATATTTAGCCCTCACATCTGAATGGATTGAAATATTGTGTGAAAACTTTACGCTGGACTATTGGGGTCAAGATCATTCAATCCTGATTAATTATATAATTAAATCGGGTCATTTTCTTAACTTTTGCAAAAGGAAAACTACCCCAAAACCTGAACAACAGTGTAAAATCAGGCAAAATACTCCGATTGGGCTGAAAATAATGAAATGCATAAATTTGGGCAACATATTAGCAAAATACAAGATGAAAATGTCCTACTGAGAATGAATTGTAGTGTATTGACAAATTAGACACTGGATTGGAAAGGGACCAACATGCAGGTGACAGTTGCCTTCAAGATTCAAATATATATTAGGCCAGACTAAACAGACCCTTTCAAAGGTAGTAAAAAATTCAAATAAAAGTCCTTAAAAGGTTCACAGAAGCAGTTCAAATTGACAAAAGTCTTATATAAAAAGATAACCTTGGAGGTTTCACACACAGGAGTTGTGAACATAGATTCAAAACCTTTGTCTGAAGGGGAAGAGAATCTGATAACTTGATCAATTACATTGTGTCTATTAGCTTTGGCCAAATCTATAGATGTATACAACATATTGTAGCATCTAAAATCATAAAATATTGCAAATTATCTGTAAAATTCACGTTACAAACTATATAAATATAGGCATGGAATTGATTGCTACAGTACTTTTTGTTTATAGTAAAAAGTAATCTGTAAATTGCAAATCTGCTCGAGTTTGATTGAGGATCCATTATTTTACGACGAAAATCTTCACAAATCCAAACCCATTTTACTATTGCTATTAGGTACTTAATTCCACTCTAAATTTCAGGGTTTAACAGCTAATTCTTTACCATTGTGTTAGGGACTAATTAAAACTAGATTGACATTAAAGGCATTATCAGGGATCCATACAAAAGAGTCCACATATTCAACATTTGAAATTTGCAGTAGCTGCTAAAGTGAAGTCGGTAGAATTGCAGAAATAACCAAATCTGCTTGTAAGTCCTACCCACTTATCAGGGTGAGTAACTTTTCCGTAAATTTCCGGAAATTCCGAGTTTTTGGCCATAAATTAAAAAAAATCCGGAAATGTAAAAAAAAAATATTTTTTTTTACATTTTTTTTAAATTATGAGATCAACTTGACCTTGACGTCGTTCAAATTTGGATTTCAGGAAATGGGACAACTGCCTTGTTTACATCTCTGACTATACAATATTAGGCAAATGTTCCATTGATATATAAAAAATGTCCTTGTTTGCGGGCGGGAGAACCAGGCCAGTATGAGCACATCGTGTAACTGACTGACGGGCCTGACTCACCCCTGACCGTTAGAAAGTTGTTGCCTATGCATCATGTTACGTCCTTGACCAATTTCAAAGAAACACCTTATTAGCATACCTATTGAAAAGCTTACAGCTGGTCGGGCCGTGCGTGATCGCGGCAGGAAAAAAGGATTGATTACTGGCTACTATAATCGTTTGTAATTTATAAAACAATACAAGAATAAGACTCTTCAAATTACAATTACAAACGTCAAGTACAAGCACCACTTTGCTAATTTTAGAACAGAGTATTAAAGTTCTATATTATTATAAATTTGGCCTCATAAATTGGGTCAGTTGGGCGTTCATATGGGTGCATTATTATTGCAACCTGTCAAGCTGGCCGATGCGGTCCAAAAACCAGTCGCCCATGCGAATTCGGATCAAAGATCCCAATTTCGGTCCCGTAGTTCGGTCACGCAGGCGCCCCACGGTAATTGGTCCCAGTAGGCAATAAAACGGTGGTAAAACATTAACGTGCGTGTAACCCACGTAAAACCTTGCCGAAACATTTATGAAGGAACTGTAAAACTATAAGATACTTTAATGTGTGATATAATGTACAAACAATCATTGAGTATCATTATAGTAGACTAGACCCACTCATGGAAAAAAACTTAGCTCCGGTCCAATTTGGATAAATTTAGGGTGTGTTAGTCTATTTTACGTCGTTTTGCAAAATTATAATTAACATTATGATAAATTAAATATTTTAAGCATGGATCTAAATTACCTTCTGCCCGGGCTCTTGACACTCTTGGAAATCTATAATAAAGAAAACAATTTGTCATTTGATAATCAATTTAGCAATAAATTCATTGACCTTATTGGGCACTGTGCCTTCTTGGATAAGGAACGAGACAGTATACAGTTATGAATTCGGTTCCGAATTGCAAAACAGATTATATTTGTTCATGGCTTTTTGTGACAATAATGTAAACATATACAATTAAAATAGTATCTATTGGCGTTTTGTTTTACACTTAACAGGGCAGTGGCATACGCGGGAGAGCGGTTCATCCAACAATAGGCGGAAAAGCCCAAAAAACATGACAAAAAATAATTTATAGTGAAACAAATAACTGGGAAACATATTTGGTGGTAATGTCCGGATTTATTGTACTACATATTACATTTATTAGGATAACATTTGCATCGATCACCCAAAATTAGTACTGTGGACTTCACGGTGGTTAGTTCCCTATAGTGCTTACTATAGTCTACGGTGCAAGGCCCTGGGATTCAACCGAGCGCGGCATAAAGCTAAGCAAAATTGGTATGGTAACGTATTGTAAACGATGAAAAATCCACAGATGAATAATAAATCGTGAAAGCCAGGTAAAATTCATTCAGCCATTTCTTTGGACCCACTAGCCACTCTAAAGCAAAAATTGTCCTCGATTGGGAGAGACTCGCAGTAGGGGCAATTATAAGTTGTGTTGATAAAAAATCAAAAACAGGGGAAAAAAATGACTACGATATCAGTGTACACAGAAAAAGCGAGAAAGAGGAAAGGCAAACGATATCACCAAAATGACAAAAATTCAGATTAAAATGGCAGGTGTGTTTCATTTGGGGTCCGAATTGGCATGGGGACACCGAGTGCGGCTAGAGGCCGAAGTGGTGAATCTTTACTGAGACGATGGAGTGTTTTTCCATTGGGACCAAATTTGGATGGGACCGAATTGACGTGGGAACGAATTGACCATCGAGAGACCGAATTGGCTGAGTCCGAATTGGCAACAGACCGAACGGACTGGGACCAACAAACTTAAACGGTTTACCGGCTGCAATATTCACGTATTTACCGAAGTAATTTGTATAGGGTTTAAACAATATTCTGACGGTCATGTGAGATGAAAGAAGGTTAATTTCATCTTGGACGATTTGTGAGATGAAAGCAGTAAGTTTTCAAGTCTTTTCCGCCGTTATTGAACCTTCAAATTGCTTATGGAAAAGGAATTAGTATTCTGCTACAGGCTACGAATTCGGAAACCTTAAAGGAATTAACCAAATGTAAACGGTGCCGTATACCCCAAACTGGTTCCATAAACTATTAACTACTAAGAAAGTTTCAAACCTGTTGGTTTACCAGGCCTGGACTCAGCTAGGCAAAAAAAAAATTAATTGGCGTACTTGCACGACATAAAAATAGGCCCGACCATACATTTTAAAAAACAAAACAAAAAGCGCATTCAAACTGGAGAGTACATGACTCATTGAGTAGCTGCCATCTCGGCTATGTAGAGCCTGTCAATGGTTACTTTTGGTTTGTTTTTATTCTTTTTACTTTCTCTATTTCTTTCCATGTGAAAATTAAGTGTAGCAGAAAGTGCAAAGTGTCACGTTAGGTTCAAAGACACAAAAACAGGAGAAATATTTAACCTGTCATTTTAAACCTTACCAATGTCTACATAAGTACACAAAATTCAAATAAAATCAGTACGTGCAAAGTTCCCCCTTTTGATGGACCCATCACATATAATTTTTCAATAACGACAGCTATAACTAGCTACAGCTAGTCTTGTTAGGTAAGCCAATGGGACACGAGCTATGGACCACAATATGCCTCTTTTAACATGTGAAAATACTGTTAAATTTTAAGACCAGTTGACTAAACTAACACCCAAATTTGTGTTAATAGTCCCTACCGTGGTGTAGTCTGTGCAGCCCATACAGAGTAGAAAATAGGATGTAATAATTTTAAATTTATTACTAAAAAATCTGCTCAGCTAAAATTATCATTTTTTTTCAATGTTTTAAAAAAAATCAGCTTTCCCCTCTACAAAATTCAGATTCATCCCATGAGTACTAGCTCCTGATTGGTCACAAGGACCTTCCGTGATTTGTTCAGCCAACCACAACTGGGAAGTGGTGGTAGAGCTGAAGTAGGTGACCCAGCAGGGATGGGAGCTATAAGTACATGACCACCATATATAACACCCACACAAAAAAAAATAATACTGCAAGAAACTTTCTAACCCCATGGCAAAATGGCAGTCTGGAACATTATTCAGATGCCTTTGAACCTGGGCCCATGAACTTTGACATCAACCACACATGAAGGAACCCAGCTATTGCAACCATTTAACCAAGTTAGGTTGTAAATCGGACTTAAACTTTTCGAGGAGACGTGAAAAACGAAAATCTCTACCAAACTGGAACATACAAACATATACACAGACATGCGTGCTATGAAGATCCAATACTGATATTTTCCAAGCCGTGGGGGAGATAAAAACGAATAAACTCTTCGTAATTATCCATACTTGGCAAGTCACATTAAGCTTTTTACCTACCTAAATCGCAACAGGTATTAATTTTCAAGTTCGTCTCCATACATGTGGTGCGGTGGATCGGCGCTCGCCTCATAAGCATAAGGTTGTGGGTGCGAGCCCTGCTGTCGCCCATGGTGTTTGTTGCAATTGGGCAAGGCACTTTACTCGCTTGTCTCTCTCCACCAGAGTATATAAGGCGGTACCAGCATTATGACTGGAATGGCAAACAGACTCGCTGTGCGGGAGGGGGCGAACCCCCACAGCAAACATTTATATGCGGGGGGGTATGGCCCAAATGCCAGTGACAGAGAGATGGGCACCCCCTGCGGACGCACCATTTGCATTTTTACCTAATAAATCAAAAAGGTTTCATATACTAGTAATCCTGGCTTTATTAACTATGACAACAATTGAAGGTCCACAATGCTACACAACATGTGGATGTGGGTTTGCTGTAGGTAGTGGACAGTAGGGACAACCAATCCTTTCTTGACCGGCAATGACCTATGGAGTTCATGGTCTGGGTAGTGGACAGCAACCACTTCACCAGTGCTACGAATCTAAAGAAAACCTTGCAAAAGACAAATCCGTTTAAAAACCAATCTATTCAAAAGTCAATTTAAACCATCACTTGATATCTACAGTCATTGAAAAAAAGATTAGTGGTATATACACTTAATGCAATATATGGAACCATCTCTTATATTCACAACTGGAAAAAACAGCATGGGGCAGTTATTATTCACTTCATTAGAAAGCGTAGATTTTCCCTTTAACCCATATACCTCTACCACCCCCTAGTCATCGCTATTGGGGATCTGGCTAGGGCCGGGCGTGACAACATGACTCAGATAACTTGCTGTGGAGAGGGGTCCACTCTTCCTTAAATAGGACAAAGATGTTGCAAACGCCTTTTTCCATGTTGTCTGAGCTTCCAAAAGAAAAAACATCTTCAGCTCTTTTTTTTTGACATAAACTCAAAAAGCTAATGGCCAATTTAATAAAATTTCACACCGGGAGGAAAAAAATTTTTTTTTTATGGCTATGCTAAATACAAAAATAAACTTGTTTAAGGAGGTGACTCAATGCAAATGCATCCTCCCACTCTCATCCCCAAATTGCAATGTTTAAAATGTCCATGTAGATAGACTCGGGGGACAGAAACCTTTTGACAAGTGCGTACTTCCGTTGTAAATGTAAAAGGGGCGGAGAAAGGAGCGCATATGGTGCGTGGTCGGTGACCCATTAACAACAGATCGCTTCGGTGGCCATTCAGGATGCAAGTGCATTTTTCCGCAGTAGTAAATTACGCAGAGAACCCGGAAGTATGGTGACTGGTCAAAGGTTTCTGTCCCCCGAGTGTAGGACCTTCTGCATTGCAACTATTACAAAAACGGTTGTGATTGCTGACACAAAATTAATTTGAATTGTTCCAGATGTGGTATTGTGAGGTCCAATTCAGAATCTGCGTGCAGACTACAGTTACAAAAGAGAGTAATGTTATTGTGGGCCGTTGAATTTTTGCCTATATAGTGCTGAATAATGATAGCTAATGTGCAGACTTCAAAAACTATGACCAAGTGATATTGATCAAAATTTCTTGAAAAATTATACCTGCATCTGGCAAAAACTGTAAGAACGTATTAATATTATTATTACGTCATATAATTAAAAAAAAACTTCCCAGTGAGGAAAGTCTTTTTCTATCCAATTCAACTGAAAGGTTAGAAATGAGCAAAACAGTTTTATGTTTTTGTTCTTTATTATTATAGTCTGATTTCTTATTCCTGCCAGTAAACGCATATTGTTGATGGGAAGAATGCATTTGGAGGGGGATGTGTTGAGATCCAAAAACAAACTAATAGCTGAAATACTCAACTTGTTAAACAGGAATTGATTGCTTTAACCCATTTTACATAATTTTTTGTATAAAAATGTTAAAGGCTTCATACAGATATTAGTTGAATAGATTGTCGTTTCAGTGCGAGCACACTAACGATTCCTTTGTTTGCCGTTCAATCAAAGAACGGGATAAAGTGTCACGAACATCAAGGCTGAGTGAAGAGAAGGATTATGCCACGTAAATATTGTAGGTTGTTATATGACAGTGACCAAAACTCTAAACTACTTACATGTTGAAACCAATCTGTCAACTATTATTTCTGGAAAAAGATGAATAAATGTAAAGGTGTCAGATTTTCTAGTATTCCTAGTGACGTAAAAGAACCTTTGGTGAGTAATCATTACTATCGTATCATGTTCGACGTTGAATGCTCAGAGTTGTGACGTTGATGTTTGGAATTTATCAGTGCATTTGCCTTGTAATATTGTCTTCGTGAGAAAAGGGCATTTCTTAATTAGTTGGCCTTAATCTTTCCGTATCGTGACATTGACATTTATTATAATGATAAGTATACAACTCTCAGAACGAATGAATCGTCGACACGCCCCCCCAACAAATTTTAAGAAATGACCAGGATAAAAAATCCTACTAAAAATATATTATATAATCTAATATCAGAAAAGAAAGAAATAAGGAGCGAGAGAGATAGACTAGAAACGAGAACTAGCTAAAGATAAGGATACGAGAGACTGAGCTAGAGGATCTCTTATAAGAGTAACTACTATACTATTATAGTTAATATCTATAGGTTTTTTTGTGGTGGAGGGAGAAGAGAAGGACGAAAAAAAGCACGCACGCGAGCGCGCCCGCGAGAGACGGCGCGCCGACGAGCCGCGACGAAAGACAGGAGGAAGACCAGAAACTATACTACTCTCTATACAGTAATTATTTCTTAAAAATTGTGTAGTGGTTTAATGATTGGACTATGGGTATGTGCAAACAAAACAAATGTATACATGTACACAATTGGTCATTTTTATTTCAGTGACTTAAATGTATAGATGTGATCACTTTGGAAACCCCTGTCAGATGTTGATACTGCCTGGTTTTGTGTCCTTTGTTTTGAACCACCTGGAACAACCAGTGGGCAGCAAATGCAAATATGCCACCTGGTAAAAGCCGGGTGGGCAGCAATGCATATGCCACATGGTAGTACCAGCAAGTTGGCAACAATGCATATGCCAACCTGGTACAGACAGTTGGCAGCAAATGAATATGGCACCTGATACAGACAGTAGGCAGCAAATGAATATGCCACCTGGTACAGACAGTAGGCAGCAAATGAATATGCCAACGGTACAGGACAGTAGGCAGCAAATAATATGCCACTGGTACATCCACGTGGCAAGCAAATGAATATTCACCTGTACAGCCATTGGGCAGCAAATGAAAATGCCACCTGGTAAAGCCAGGGGGCAGCAAATCGATATGGCACCTGGTACAGTCAGTGGGCAGCAAGTGAATATGCACCTGGTACAGCCACGTGGGCAGCAAATAAATATGCCACCTGGTACAGCAAGTGGGCAGCACATATGAAAATAGTGCCACCTGACAGTTCAGTGGGCAAAGCAAAATTGAATATGCAACCTGGTACAGCCAGGGGAAGCAAATGAATATACCACCTGGTAAAGCCAGTGGGCTGGTACAGCACTGTGCAGCAATGAATATGCCTCCTGGTACAGCCAGTGGGACCGCAAAGAATATGCAACCGGTACAAGACAGTGGGCAGCAAATGAATATGCACCTGGTAGCCAGTGGGCAGCAAGAATATATGGCCACCCAGTAAGCCCGTGGGCAGGCAAATGAATGATGCCACAATGGTACAGCAGTGGGCAGCAATGAATATGCCACCTGGTTTTACAGACAGTGGGCAGCAAATGGAATATGCCACCTGGTACAGCAGTCGGGCGCAAAATGAATATGACACCCTAGTACAGCCAGAGGGGCAGCAAATCAGTTTACCAATGGTTACAGAAAGTGGGCAGAAAGGGATAGCCACCTGGTAAGCCAGTGGAAGCAAATGAATATGCCCCTGGTACAGCCAGTGGGCAGCTAATGGAATATGCACCTGGTACAAACAGTGGGCAGCAATGAATATGCCACCTGCGTAAGCCAGTGGGCAGCAAATGAATATGTCACCTGGTAAACGCCCCAGTGGTCAGCAATGAAGAGCCACCTGGTAAAGCCAGGGGCAGCAAATCGATATGGCACCTGGTACAGTCAGTGGGCAGCAAGTGAATATGCACCTGTACAGCCAGGGGGCAACAAATGAATATGGCCCACCTGGTACAGAGTGGGGCAGCCAAATGGATATGCCACCTGGTTACAGCAAGTGGGCAGGCAAATGCATATACACCTGGTACAGCCAGTGGGCTGGTACAGCAAACTGCTGCAGCAAAGGAATATGCCACCTGGTACGCCCAGTGGGCAGCACATGAATATGCCACCTGGTACAGCCAGTGGGCAGGCAAATGATAGCCACCTGGTATAGCAGGTGCGCAAATGAATCGCCACCTGGTATAGCCAGTGGGCAGCAAATGAAAATGCCAACTTATAGCACGAGGGCACAAATAAATATGCCACCTTGGAAGCCAGTGGGCAGCAAAGATGAATATGACACCTGGTACAGCAAGTGGGCAGCAGGCTGCAAAATGAATATGCACCGGGTACAGACCAGTGGGCGCAAAGAATAGCCAACCTTGGAGAGCAGTGGCAGCAATGAATATGCCACCTGTAAAGCCAGGGGGCAGCAAATGAACATGCCACCTGGTACAGCCAGTGGGCAGAATGAATATGGCCACCTGGTTCTAGCAAGGTGCAGCAATGAATATGCCACCTGTACAGCAGTGGGCAGCAAATGAAAATGCCACCTGGTTATTATAGCACGAGGGCAGCAAATAAATATGCCACCTGGTCAGCCAGTGGGCAGCAATGAATATGCCAACCTGGTACCGGCAGGGGCAGCAAATCGATATGGCACCTGGTACAGTCAGTGGGCAGCAAGTGAATATGCACCTGGTACAGCCAGGTGGGAAGAAATGAATATAACACCTGGTACAGCCAGTGGGCTGGTATACGCAACTGTGCAGCAAATGGAATATGCCTCCTGGTACAGCCAGGGGCAGCAAGATATGCAAACTGGTACAGCAGGGGGGGCAGCAACATGAATATGCCACCGGTATAGCCAAGTGGGCGCACATGAAATATGAACCTGTTACAGCCAGTGGGCAGCAAATGAAAATGCCACCTGGTACAGGACCGTGGGCAGCAAATGAATATGACCTGGTACAGACAGTGGGCAGCAACATGGAAATATGCCACCTGGTTACAGCCGTGGGCACGCAAGCATGACATGCCAACTAGACAGCCAATGGGCAGCAAATCCTATACAAATGGAAAGACAGTGGGCAGCAATGGGATATGCCACTGGTAAAGCCAGTGCGACAGCAAAGGGGATATGCCACCTGTCCCAGAGTTACAGCCAGTGGGCAGCTAATGAAATGCCCACACTGGTACAACCAGTGGGCGCAGCAATGAATATGCCAACTGGTAAGCCAGTGGGCAGGCAAATGAATATGTCACCTGGTTCAGCCAGTGGGCAGCAAATGAAAATGCCACTGGTAAAGCCAGGGGCAAAGGCAGCAAATCGATATGCCACCTGGTACAGTCATGGGCAGCAAATCCAATATGCCACCTGTTTACAGCCAGTGGGCACCAACATGATATGCACACCTGGTACAGACAGTGGGCAGGAAATGAATATGCACCTGTACAGCCAGTGGGCAGGCCAGCAAAGGAATATACCACTGGTTACCGCCAGTGGGCTGGTACAGCAACTGTGCAGCAAATGAATATGCCACCTGGTACAGCCAGGTGGGCAGCAAATGAATATGCAAAATGGTACAGCCCAGTGGGGCCAGCAGAAATGCCACCGTTATAGCAAGGTGTGCAGGCAAATGAATATGCCACCTGTACAGCCCGTGGGGCAGCAAATGAATATGCCACCTGGATAGCACGAGGCAGCAAAAAATATTGAACCTGCGCAGGCAGTGGGCAGCAAAATGAATTGCCACCTGGTACAGCAAGTGGGCAGCAAATTAATATGCACTGGTACAGCCATGGGCAAGCAAATGAATATGCCACCTGGTATGCCAGGCGGCAGAACAATGATAGGCCACATGGTACAGCCAGTGGGCAGCAAATGATATACACCTGGTACAGCCAGTGGGCAGCAATATAGAGCAAGAATATGCCACTGGTATAGCAAGTGTTGCAGCAAATGAATATGCCACCTGGTACAGGCCAGGGGCCGGGCAAATGAAATGAAATATGACACCTGGTTATAGCACGGAGGGCAGCAAAGAAATATGCCACCTGGTACAGCCAGTGGGCAGCAAAGGAATATGCCACCTGGTACAGCAAGTGGGCAGCAATGAAATGCCACCTGGTACAGCCGTGGGCAGCAATGAATCTGCCACCTGGTATAGCAAGTGGGCACGCAAAGATATGCCACCCAGTACCAGCCAGTGGGCAGCAAATGAAAATGCCACCTGGTACAGCAAGTGGGCAGCAAAGGCATATATCACATCCAACCATAGAATGAATAATGTATAATTTTACATTCGTTTACTGCCTGTTGACAGCCAAGGTAAATTCAAACAACGACTGCCTACCCAACAGGCAGGCAGTCTCGAAAACTGGACAAGTACAACATTGACAGTTTTTTCACAGGCATCCAAAAGCAGAATAATTTATGACACAAAATATAATTTACACATTTCAAAATCTAAAAATTAACAAAATTTTATTTTAATGTTTGAGTCATCATATTCGTAGGTTACATTTCTCAAATTTCCTGTGACTCTTCAGATACCTGCCTACTTTGTAGTTAAAACATTTATCATGTGTTAAAAGTGACACTGCACTTTTGCTAACACTGTCGTTTGGGTTCTGACAATTTTGTAACCTTTAGGGTTAGATTTATTAAAGTGAAGTTTAAGGTTAGGATTACAGTTAAATAATCATGTTAAAGGTGCTGGTTACGATTTGTGGCTATAGTGTTCTGTACGTGATATGGAGAGCCTGTCCAAGGACACACTGAACATTCAAGTACCATGGGGGAAACAAACCTTGCGGTTTTCTTTTATGCTTAGACGTGATAATGCCTCGTTCAATGCCCTATTCACTAACGCTAATATTGATGGTAACCATTAATGAGTAGTTTTTATTTTATCTTGAGAAAAGAAATGCATTGCAGGGACTGAATTTTAAATAAGGCAGTGCCCAGTAAAAAGCTCTCCTGGTCGTATCAGGGGAGCTTTAAGGAGAGATATTCATGGCGGTTTACCATGACTAACCAAGGATAGATTCGAATTCCCCAAGGGGAGCTTTAAAATCACTCTCCTGTAAAGTGCTTAAGGAGAGCTGTTGGGGAGCCATCACTCCTCACTCTCCTTAAAAGTCAGTCTCGATTTGAAGCTGAAATTTCAGGACGACAATGAGAAAAATCGGCTTATCATCTTGATACCAAACTTGATACTTTCTTCCGGTAATTACGGGGTGTCCTTTAGACGCTCGGAACAAGCACCTTTAACAATACTTTGGTACTTTTCCTGACTTACGTTGCCCAAAAATATCAAAAAAAGGATGACACAAAAAGTGGGGAAGCTAGTGGGTACCTTTATATGGGAAACATGTCCATTATCTTTGAGAAGTGATAACTCAAATCAATGTTTATACCATTCTACTACCTCTACTGTTCATTATTGAAAATGCAGCAATGTAATAACTTTTTAAAAACAATATCAATGACAATTAATGGGTTTAACAAAATCCTTCAATTTTCTGAAAATTCAAAAATTCATATATTAATGGAATAAGTGTCTGGCGGTTTTAATTTACAGTGCAGCTCATAGTGTTACCAAAATGGTCTTGGCTGTGCCTTGCCATTATTTTGAAGTTTTTTTCCACTTCAGACATGTAATATAATTCAGCACATGGCTTATGTGTTTATAGCAATAGCAAATATTTTAGATTTTTTTTTGTATAAATACTTACTTACATGGGCCTGATCCTGTGCAGCCCGGCTCGTGTAACAAAACTTCTATTTCTTGCCCATCAAACCATGATCCAGGTGCACGTACAGGATCAAAGAATCCAATCGTACCAATTAAAGTCAACATTATTACAGGCATATTATGCACATCAAGTGTATTCAAGCTATTATTACATATATTGCTCGATCCCACCTGAAAAAGTAGGGAGGGGGGGGAGGTAGTTCCAATAATTGTAACTTAATGGCATATCTTTTAAAATTTGGACATATCTTTGGTGCCATAAGTACAAACTGTTATGTGGAGTTCCAATGCCCATTTAAGTTTGAGAGTTCTGAGATGTTATTAGTTCCTAAATAAAAGAAAAAATATTTTCTTTTGACTAAATAGATCTCTACTAGGGGGAGTCTGTCGAATAATTGTCTTACCAATTTGTATCCGATGCTACAACCTTCCTCAGTCCACCACAAAAAAGTTCATGTCATCATGTACACAGGCTGCCACATTTGGCAGCCTGTGTACACAAAAAACCCCCAGGGTAAGATTCACCTGAAAATGAAGACTCTCAAGTGCATACAATATAAAGTTATAGCAAATAATGACCTATTTACGCCACTTTGCAGCTTGTAAAGTTAGAGCAGAAGCTGTCTGTGATCTTGGCTTAAATGAGCTGTCACTACTACACACAACTCGTCATGACTAGATATGTCTATGAAACAGCAGCCATAAAAAAGTTAAGGACTTATCAGTCATGATCATCAGGGACTAGGAGGGGGGAGAAGAAATGTTGACTGTAAGAAGCAATGAAGAGTCACTTGGATAATTCTTGTTGAACATTTATGATCTGAAAAGTGATTGCAAATGAAGTGCCACATAACCCCATTTAAATTTCTATAGGAAAACACTCCTTTGATTATATGGCCTACACACTACAAAACCCTTAAACTAAGGCCAGTGTAGTTGAATAGGTGCCGAAGATAGTTTTGCTATAATCGCCTGCCAGAATTCTCAGGAAAGATTGGTGTGGGTAAACGCAGCGTGATGTGCACCAAACCCGGAAGGAAGCAACAAATAAGTTCTTGAGAAGCATCACACGAGTTGTAATTGGTCGGGAGGCATGCGCCTATATACGAGTTAATTTGCATAATACTTGCGTGCGTTCGCTTGGACTGAGAAATTCTGACATCATTATAATAAAAATTGTTTTTATATTATCTTCATTTCTTAAACCATGGCACACACCTGGGAAGGTCTTTTATAATAATAGTTTGCATAAAATTGTAATCATAGTACTTCTGTGAGGTACAAAACTCAAGGGAAATCCTTCCATATAATAATTCATATTCACAACAGTGACGACAGCGACGTTACTAGTGCCATTACTCAACAAGTGTAAGCAAATTGTAGAATGTAATATTTTGTTTTTTAAGCCTTTTGCAAATTACTTTCGATGAAGGCATAGCAGAACTTACTTTACATAATACTTGGGGCGAGTAATTTTATCTGGTCAGTTGTATTAATGAGTTCAGTAAATCCACGGCTACAAGTTTTTTAAGTACAACTGTTTATGCAAACCGAAACGTCATTCCGATTAATCATTAAAGAATGCGTTTGATTTGCTCGTACATTTACATTTAGGGTTGCTTATTAATACGAACATACTCTCTGCCAGAATTGTTCAGAGTTTTTTACCATGCGCCAAGCGTGACGTGCGTCAACACGAATGATGCCGATTTGGCTTGTTTGAGGTAGGTTGCCTCCCCATTGGTTAATCGCTTCTGAGGCTACCCATAGTCCTCTGTCTCTAGTCCTCTGCCCTTTTAGGCAGAATTGCGGCGCGAGCGCGTTGCCGACTCTGAAACAATGTCTGACCGAATTCCCCGGCCGCAGTCATAGGGTGGTGGCCAAATTCTTTGCCCCACTCGTTTTATGGCGGATCCACATCTATTTGCTGAATACTCACAACCCTAGCTTACCGCGACCACAATCTTCTTAGCAGGTGTGGTTATTAAAATTTGGACTACATTCCGAGAGTAGAACTTTAACAAATTACTACATAACTCGGCTCTATTTCTTGGACATAACAAACGTGCATGTGAATCGTTGCGCGTATCAAGCGTCTCCGTGTAACACAATGTGCGGCCTTTTGGAGGGGAAGCAGGCGTACGTTCAAATTGTCCAAAGAAATTTATGATCCAGAGTAAGTCAGTCATATACTAGTTTATACATTTTTTTTTAATTAGCGTAAAACTGTTATTTACTACAGCCCGTATCCAAAACCACTGAGGGCGCCACCCCAAATAATCCTCATTGAAATCCACCGTTAAAATGGCTTAATATAAACTTTGTTTTTGTTTTTCGACATGTGGAATAATATTAATATTGTTTAAATTTAATTCAAATAAAGATGGGAAATTTTAAAAACCTTGGCCATTTGATACCGATACAGGAGAGATTCGAGATATGGGTACGCTGATAGCGCAATAACTTTTCACTCGACACGCAAAACTCATTGCGGCTCCGACAGCACGAGGTACTTCTGAAGGTCTACTTTTTGAATGGATTCCATTTCTTTATTTTCTGATATTCAATATTGAGCATTGTCTATCAATATTCATTTTGCATATAATTTTAACAACCAACATATCGTCGTACCATGCCAACCGCCAATGTTGCTTACAGTCGATCTATGTTTTTTTACTGGGAACTACCTTCATTACACACCAACGTGGAGCGATTTAGGTGTTGTGCCCTTCTAATACACATTTTTTTAATTTTCTTTATTTCCCTAAATATTGATTCATTCTAAAATGTTCACGTAGTGTTAAGTTTATTCATCCGATCTGGCACATAGCCTTTTGAACATGCGAAGTCACCAGAAATGCCTCAAAATGCACTCTTTTGGGCAAATTTGGCCGATATGTGGTCGCCATGCCATTAGTGTATGGGTGTGTTTAGAGTTATTAAGATAATGTTTCTTTCTTAGAGTAATAAATTGCAAAGGGTCTTGTGAAACAAACATCGGATGCAAATTACAAGACTCTAGGAAGCGATTTTATGGTGTTTTATGGACATTCACACCCCCTCCTCCCCGATCCCCTTTACAGCATCAAAACCCAAAAATGACGGATTTGCAGCGTTTTAAATGCACCGGTGTTTCCATTTCCCTACTTACGTACTCTACTTCTTGAGTTTGGGGGTAATTGTTGTGATAAGGTTAGGGTTAGGACTATGATAATCAGTTAACATTGGTGATACGAGTTAGGGTTAGGATGAGGTTAGGGTTAGGGATAAAGCTGAGTTACGGTCCGGTTAGGGTTGTCCATCGGTCGGGTTAGATTTTTGAGTTAGGGTTAGGGGTGGGGAGGGTTGGGTTAGGGTTATATTTGGGGCCTAGGGTTATAGTTAGGGTTAAATTGGTGTTAGGGCGACTATGGCTAACATTAGGGCGTGGGACTAAGGGCTTTAAGGGTATCAATGTTCACGTGGAAAACCACGCGAAAGTAAACAAGAAGAGTATGTGTATGACCCCTTCTTGCCTCTAGCTCTTTGGATATACCATGGTCTTTAGAATGAGTCGGGTTCAAAGAGAGCCCAGTTTGGAGACTTTATTAAGATATTCTCCACGTTTGTAAGTGAGATTCAAGATTCATTTTTTAGTCATAACATTATATATATGACAAAAGAATGTAACAGTACATTATATAATAATCAAAAGTAAAATGAAAACTGTTTTAAGATGAAATATATAGCGATATGATATGCGGACATATGGACACCCCGGCATGGGGCTTATAGTCTGCTGGCCCTATCAAAACTACAAGTAAGATAATTACACTAAATATACAAACTTAACACAGATAAGGGATGATATAAATATTACAAACAAGCATTTAGTATGGTCAAAGTTCACATTAACTTTCTTCCGCCATACTGTTTCTTGATATAATGTACGCTGTTTGATGACAAAATGCCGTTATTTGGCCCGTGCAAAGATGATCATCAGAAGGGTAACTTTAAATAGACTTTATACTACCCAGAGAGATCACAAGTTTATCTTGGGTAGAATTATATTGCTGAAGACATATCTGCTAATTTTAACACTGCAACACGATCAGGAGCTTTCCATTCTTGTGGCCAAGGCAAAGACAGAAAATAGACGAAATCACCTATTTACCTGACTAAAAGGACAAATCACGTTAATACATAAAATTCGTCTGGGTATAGGATGGATTGCACTTATTTCTTGGTAGGATTGAATTGCGACTTAATTTCGTCATCAAAAAAGCTTCTAAATCACACCAAAAGCTTCACATGGAACAAAACAATATGTGTTTTGTATAGAATCACTTTGCGAGGCTAATTTTTTTTGCGTTTCCGGTCAAATGGTGTACATTCCCGTATAGCGTTTAGAATCCACAATTTGTTTATTTTTCTTTTATTTCCATAAAAATTGATTCCGTCTATGAAAAAGTGTCACGTATTATTAAAATAAGGAATAGTTTTGAGTGTCTCAAATGCTTGCTTAACAAAGTAGGGGAGGAAACAAGGTCAAGCCTCATTGAAGGTAATGGACGTTGACCTTCTGTGACCCCTACATCATAAACTAAGCATTTGAGACACTCAAATCCATTCCTATTTTAATTCAATGAGCTCCACCAATAATTTGCACCATTTTTATCCAAATCGGAGCAACTTTAAAATTTGACCCTGTACAACTGAAATTGACCCTTTTATTGATTTTTGCTGCTTTCAGTCTATAACTCTGAAACTTTAGGCTGTACATATTACAAACTATACCTTTTCTGAATCCTTACGGTTAGACACATAACGTGGTATACTTTTCAACACGGATCAATTTCAAAATTTGACCCCTGTACAAACTTTGTCTTGGCCCCCTCTCTTGTAGCATTTGCAGCACTTAAGAATCACGTTTCAGGGGTTCCTGTCAGGCTGTCAACATCTAATCACTCAAACCTTTTGTACTTGAGATGTGTTACAAATGTCTGCTAGTTCCCGGGTTATAAAGGTATATTTCGTGATCCTAGCACCTTATTTTTTGTTTATGGTTCACTGGACATCCCCGAGGAAAGGTTATTTCCAAAATTTCAGTTGATTCTGACGGCGTGTTTTGCTTTTGTGCAATTTTGGCCCGATAATATGGTCCTGGGTAATATGCTCCAGGACCATTTTGGTCCACGATTACAAATAATCTCAGTTTTGAGAAATATTCTAAGTAAAATTTGAATGCACGCTCCAGGAGCATATACCAAATATGATTCTGGAGCAGTATTTGACAGAATATTTCTCCCCGTTATATGATCCTGGAGCATTGTGTATTCAAATATGTTCCTGGAGCATTGTGCATTCAAACATGCTCCTGGAACATTGTGCATTAAAATATGCTCCAGGATCATATGCTCGTGGAGCATATTTGACTTAGAATATTTTTCCAGATTATATATTATGCTCCAGGAACATATGCTCCAGGACCACATGATCCTGGACC
This sequence comes from Ophioderma brevispina, assembly GCA_023653785.1. Taxonomy (NCBI): domain Eukaryota; kingdom Metazoa; phylum Echinodermata; class Ophiuroidea; order Amphilepidida; family Ophiodermatidae; genus Ophioderma; species Ophioderma brevispina. Next base: position 58,082 of record JAMKCH010005374.1, read on the forward strand.
ATATTGTCCAGGGCCATATTATCGAGCCAAAATTGCACAAAAGCGGCACGTTTTGATGTTATGCGAAATGTTTGTATCACACTGTTCGCTGCCCCATATACTGTGCTTGTCCGTTTACAGACAAAATACAAAATTACGAATTTCTTCAAGACCAGATCGAATTTGCACGCAAGATCAAGAATCATGGAATAGGCATACATAGTATGAGCGTACACAGATCGAATCTGTGTCAGTGTGATATAACCCTCTGACACAGACGATAGATAATTGCATTGGGTTTAAAGCATGTTACATACAAAATTACATACCTGATTTTACCTGGTTGATGGACTTATTTCCCTTCTTCAAAGTAGTGTCATTATTACCAATCACGTAGACACAATTGTTAACTTCCAAAACATCACGAAGATTTCACAAATTGAAAGCTCGTAATTGAAAAAAAGAAAGAAAACTGGTTCGTTTCACTACACAGAGTCTGAATGTTTGTTGATAAACATGCTTTAACACAAATGACCCGAGGTCATTTTAACATTCTCTGCATTGGGAATATGCGCCCCACCCCCACTTAACCTTCATCAAATGGTGAAATATAGGAAGTGTTGTTACCATCTGAAAAGGGCCCGTAATTTGAAAATGGTTAATATAAAGCCCCGAGTTTTCCGCATTGCGGAATCCGCGGAAAATTGCGGAATTTGATGTGTTGAAACGCGGGAAAATGCAATTTGGATGAGAGAGAAAAAATGTAAAAAAATGTAAAAATTACTTCACTTTCCTTAAGTAAACTACTAAGAATAATAACAACTGGGATTATTATAACAAAATGAGGCAATGTTGTACCCATGCCCTGACCCCTTATCGTCTCCAAATCCCGCCTGGATTAGAATTCTGATAGACCCTCAGAAAGTAATATCAAAGAAGATTGCTACACAACGTTGCATCGCGATCGTCTTTGACTGTATATTGCGATCACGATGACCCGACTCCATCATTGCTTCGGAAAATGCGCAATGTTCTGCAAAAATGTTACTTTGCGCAGCGTAGTCTCACGCTTAAGTACAAAATAGATCGTTGCGATTTTCCCCCAAGACGTAAATAACACGATGTACGGTGAAATGAAACTGATCACTCGGGATCGTATTACTCAGGTATCACGCCCCGGATTTTGTAATTAACAATTGAAATTATGTCTTTACAGATAGTGCCGCATGTTAAGGTCTTCACCTAGTAAAAAGCTTTGTACGGTAAGCATGATTTATGTACTGCAAATTTAGCCGGGTCATAGATCGCGCTTTTTCAAGGTTACTGTTTAGTTTATGTAGGAGTTAGAAAGTCGCCGCCAGAATGTTCAAGGCAATAGCGAAAATGCGTAAACTTTGCCATTTTCGGAAATTTACAAGGCGGAAAAAAGCGGAATTCGCCATTTTAAAGGGGAGGGGGAACTTCGGGGTCTTTAGGTTAATAGCCATCATATTTTCTTATTTTCAATTTAAAAATGATTGTTAATAATAGATTTATAAGTAAGAATTATTTTTTATTCTGCGTAGAGTTTGATGAAGCAGCCATTTTGTTAGAGCCATTGATTTACACGAGCTTCACTGGTCTGTGCGAGTATCCCGATATGCCTTGGAAATATCCTCGCGAAACTTGTGCGAAGTGCTATCCGTATGTTGGTAACGGAACATGATGAATTTTGGGATATGTGCAATCATGAAAACTGGATTAGTCTCCCTTGTGTAAAAATGAGTTTGACATGACCTTATACGTCACTTGATATTATTGATACACGTGAAGTTTGACAACATCGCCGGGTGGACAAAATATGTTCGTAAAATCCACAAAAAAAAAAAAAAAAAAAAGTCTTTCCGTAAAATGATGCGATGTTTTTCGTTGCATCTGGGTCGTCTTCGTGGAAAATGACGCGATGCGTTTCGTTGCATCTGGGCCGTCTTCCGGGAAAATGACGCGATGCGTTTCGTTGCATCTGGGCCGTCTTCCGCGAAAATGACGCGATGCGTTTCCTTGCATCTGGGCCGTTATTGACTTTACGCTACTAATTCCTGTGCCGGGAAAAATGGCCGAGATGCAATGAAACGCAAGCTTTGGCTCTCTTTGCATCTGGGCCGTTAAAAATAAAAATAGATTGCCTTTCCTTGCATTTGGGCCGTCGGCCGGCAAAACGACCCGGTCCGGGTTAGGGTTTTAATAATAGATTTATAAGTAAGAATTATTTTTTATTCTGCGTAGAGTTTGATGAAGCAGCCATTTTGTTAGAGCCATTGATTTACACGAGCTTCACTGGTCTGTGCGAGTATCCCGATATGCCTTGGAAATATCCTCGCGAAACTTGTGCGAAGTGCTATCCGTATGTTGGTAACGGAACATGATGAATTTTGGGATATGTGCAATCATGAAACTGGATTAGTCTCCCTTGTGTAAAAATGAGTTTGACATGACCTTATACGTCACTTGATATTATTGATACACGTGAAGTTTGACAACATCGCCGGGTGGACAAAATATGTTCGTAAAATCCACGAAAATTTTGCCGTTTATGGAGATTTACATCAACATTGGTATGTGTAATTAGTTTCATGAACATGTCAACCATGCATTTGGGGCATAAAACGAATGAAACCCTGAATTTGAAAGGGTTTTAGAGCACGATAAAATGTGTAAATAAGGAAAAGTAAACGCGCTTTAAATGCAATGCAATTACCTATCGTCTGTGGTAGAGGATTAACACTCTACCACAGATTCAATCTGTGTAGTATGAGCGAATGTTGGCTTGCCACCTTGCCTTGCGATAATTAATTGCACCACAGTTCCTAGTCCGAGGTTGCTCTGACTAGACACTACGTATTGGGTTGTGGTCGTGTACTAGGTCAGAGCATAAGTATATAGCTATTTACAGGGTCCATCACACATTTTTAAAACTGGCATTTACTCACCTTGACTTACAAATCCATACTAAATGTCACTGATTCTTATTTATAAAGGATGTGCAGTTTATGTCCGTGTACTTAACGAGGATGTTTGGCGTCAATAACTGGCGCAAAATGAAATTGAAGGCACTGAAGTATACTAAAATTTGCCTTTATTACAATTCCACATCGAAAACTTGTAGAAAACTGTTTTATAATACCTCAGTATTGCTTTTTGTCCTAATAATTATATATTCATGATAATAACACCAAGGGAATCGGAATATACCAATAGGAGGTCGGTAAGTGAAGTATTTTAAAACTTTTTTCCCGACAGGTTTTTGCGTCGGAAAAACCCCGCGATATCTATATACTTAGTCTCATAGTCATAGCCCTGGGCTTCGCCCTAGTACAGGGAACCTTTACATCGTTTTTTTACATTGGTGGTCGCCGGTCGGCACGACGTAAAGGCCAATAAGCATTGAAAAGCCGTAGCAATCAGCCACTGTATAAAGGTATAGACTCATTGACTGGTCGACGCAGTGCTGCGTCCGAAGTCAATTAAACTAAGAAAAATAAACTAGATGGCCGCCAGTATTTATCATGCAGACTGACTAGGGTTGCCAGAAAATTCCCAGGAATTTTCAGAGCGGAAATTCCATGGAATTTTGGGAATTACAGGAATTTATGGGAATTTTGAAATTTTCGGAATTTTTCAAAACAAGGCCTGCTTTCAAAAAATAAGGGATTGTCAGATTAGGATATGACTCTGTACAGCTGAAATGCTTCAGAATAATTTAAACAAGCAAAAACAAGTTGTTTGAACAATGAGAAATGGAATGACCACAGACTCTTTCAAAAAACAATACCTGGTTTGGGTTATGTCTTTTCTATTCGTGTATCACTCACTGGTCTTGTATTCTGTAAACCACTCAACTTGAGTTTAGCTTAGATTGGAAAGAACTATCTTCAAAAGCAAACATTCAACTTTTAAAAATAAATGGTTTGATCTTTCTGCACATGCATGGATAATTTAAATGGACATTCAGCCAAATTTCCGAGTATGTTGAGAAATCCAAAGTTCCACGCAATGTTGTGTAGTCTGCAAGAATTGCAAAGACCATAGGTATTACTCTGGTCGTATGTTGTGTATCTGTGTGTGTGTCTGGAGGTCAAAAATGTTAAAACCCAGGCTTAAAATGGCGAATTGAGTTTAGTAAGGGCACGAATGATGTAATCTTGGTGGAAAGGAGGGGCGTGGAGTTTGGAGGTGACATGTTAAGTCGACCTCCGGTGACCTCGTGTGACCTTGGCTGGTCAAAATGACTAGCCTTAATGAATTGCATGCGAATAAAGAGTCCGTAGGGGCTTACGATGATGGAAATGGTGGAAAGGAGGGGCGGGGCGGGGTGACTGTGTTGGAAGACCTCATGGGACCTTCATGACCTCATCGACGGCAGACGACACTCCGGTCCGGGACCGCAATGTATTTTTTTAGTTGGTAGCCCATTTTGGCTTGATTTTATGTGCATATTATCAACCCAGCATGCCTAAGTTATGGCTTAGCAAAGAGGTGCATGCACTCTTGGAAAAGTCTATTCAATGTCAATATATCTTGTCCGAGGGATGCTTAATAAAAAACTATTCAAAACTGTCAAGAGTCAAATGCAAATTAAGTCCCCAACCCCAACTGTATAAAATGTTTATTGTTTTTGTCCAACAGAAACAAGAACTTGACATAATGTTTGGGTAGTTGAACTTGGGAATTCGCATAGACCACAGCGATTTTGGCTAGTTTCTATTGAGTGTCCTTTGGACTAGATCTAGATACCTATGGTTTCTGTAAAAATCTGAAATAATATTACTTTAAACTAAAAGCCTTTCTTATTTGGTTGTACATACATGCATGTCATATTCTTAACCCTAACCCGGACCGGGTCGTTTGCCGACCGACGGCCCCAATGCACTGAGGTGAAAGCTTCTTTTTAATTTTTAAAGGCCCAGATCAAGAAGAACATTGTTGTGTTTCATTGCATCTCGGCCGTTTTCCCGCACAGAAATAGTACGTAATGTCATAACGGCCTCATATGCAACGAAGACATCGCGTCATTTTCCCGGACAACGCCAGATGCAACGAGGAACTCGCGCCATTTTCCCGAAACGGCCCCATGGCACCCCCCCCGAGGGCATCGCGCCATTTTCCGGAAGAAACGTCCCAGATGCAACGAGGACCATCGCGTGCGAATGCACTGAGAACATGTATAATAAATAAATAAATAATGGAAGCGTACTGCACCCTGATCTGCATGAACTTTGTATTATATTTCGCCAGTCGTGAGTGGCGCAATTACGCTACGTCATAGTCGGGCTTGGCGCTATTACGCTACGTCCACACCCCACCCTTCCCGTTTAGCGTCAGAAGCGTTTATGCAGAATTAAAAGTAGCTTATCGAAAATGGTGGCGCTATCACCATCGATTCAAAATTGGCTATGGGCATTTGTACACAGTTCACCCGCCTGATGAAAACATGCGCCTTCTGCGGGCAAAACCGTCCGAAATGCAGTGAAAAGCATCGCATCATTTCCCGGGCATGACGTCCCAGGTGCAACGAGGAACAATCGCTTCATTTCCGGGAAGACGGCCCCGTGCACCCGAGGATCATCTCGTCATTTTCCGTAGAACGGCCCAATGCAATGGACCATCGCGTCATTTCCGGTAAGATGCCAGATGCAATGAGGGTCAATGCGAGTCATTTGCGCGACAAAAAATAGTTGTTGACGCCGACTGAACGAGAAAGCATTTTCCGACCGGTACCACGTTTTCGTTGCCTCTCATTGCATCTCGCCGCGTTAGGGTAATTAGCCACAAAACAGTTACAAAGGCCCTAGTATGTTGTTTTATCTTTTTTCTGGGGATGAAATATTTTAAAAATGTTTTGAAACTTAAATTAATGCCAAAATTGAAAAATTCCCAAAATTCCCAATATTCCGGGCCCTTCAAATTCCGGGGAAAAAAAAAAGTTTCCAAAATTCCCGGAAACTTTCCACCCGTTTGCAACCCTAGCACATACTGTAACTGTTATTATCTCCTGCAAATTCCTGTTTCTTCGATGAAAATAAAGATTTTGCAGAATTTGGCAGTATTCTTGTCGGATTCGTGCTACCCGATTGACTTATGTATGTTGTTAACTAGAAATGAGGCGGGTGATTCGTAAAGGTGAATGCAAAAGATGGATAATGACTCGTCTTTGACATTCCGCGAAAATTTCAGTATTGACTCCGTTGTGTACTAGCTTCGCCCGGGCTATGCAGTCGGGTCAAGCGCTCAATCGTGCGATGTCGCCGAATCTGACGAGTTGTAGCTCAATTGGGATTTTCCATCGCCAAATACGGCGAGGTTTGTTTTTTAGATAATTCAGAGATCTCAAAGGCAAACGATTCGTCACAAAAAATTATTTTGCCAATTAACTTTAGATACAAATATCTAAAATCTCAGCGGGGCAAAAACATTTTCATCTGGGATTTTCTGCCTACATGAGGTAAAATGTTGGGATTTTTTAGAGAAGAAAATCAAATTTTGCGATTTACGCCCATTGCCAGAGAAAATCACCCTGTTTCATCGACTTCAGGGAAAATCCCCAGTCACCATCTTGAAAGAGAGTCCAGAAATGAGTGATGAGTCGTTTGCATATGACTTGTGTCCAAACTTTTAACCTCATCATCAGGATACAAAAGTTTACAAAAGCAATAACTTTTCCATAAGAATTGACAGAATTTTACATCGCTGTGTGCGTATTAATTGAAAGTGACAGCGGTAGATTCGCACATGCGCCGTAAGGCGAAAAGTCTGCGCAGGCTCTGCACATGTGCAGTAACAGCCAATTTTTTTTTTTATGGCGAGCACATACACAATGTACTGGAAGTAATCCAGAGCTTTCGAGTAAGAGGTATGCACTTGACTTGGATTTTTACAAAATCATTACTGACGGATTGAAAAGGATGATATAATATGTACTATAATCTGAAGTTTTAACAAAAATGGGGAGTATGATTTTTATGGTGGAACACGCCCAATTCGCCATAGTCGCTCAAAATCGGGCATCGCTCAATGCGCTGGTCCGACCTGTATGAAGTGTAAGCTACCACACAAGCCGTTAAAGACAGCAAAACGTGGCTTGTTATTATATTGAGTGGTCGTTACGAAGTCACATGGATTAATTTGAACTTGGCAAATTCAGGCACATGCAACGAAACCGGGGTGGCCAGTGCTTCAGCTGGTGTATGTCAATACTCGAGCGGCCTGTGTACCTGGGGAGGAAAGGAAGTCGCGCTACGTTTACTTTCGCGATTGTGGTTGTATATAACAACTACGTTTGGCTGGTTGTGAAAGTATAATTACAAGTCTTACACTATCGAAAGTGAAGTGCCTTTATTTTATTTACCATTTGAGCTTTGTTGTTTAAACGTTGGCATAAGGAGCTATAAGGGGGCCGGGGCCTATAAACTATTTTTTTCTTTTACTTGTCTAGAAACAATAATCTTTAGAACTTTATGTTTCGTAAACACAAATGAGAAATTTGCAAATTTTTTTACATAATGGCTGGTGTTATACCTTTTGTCCATCGTCTCTAAATGACGTATGTGGCATTGTATAAGCTACAGTACCACGTATCCCCGGAAATAATCCATCCATGATACAGGATATCATCAAGTGGTCTATCGCGGCACTGAACATTGTCATGTCAACAAAATATTAGATTCTTCAATTTGCCATCAAATGATATTCTTACTGATATTGAGAAATATAAAATTTCAACGGGGGGGGGGGAATTTCCCCTTTTTGGGGGGGCTTATCTTGGAATAGAATTTATGTGTGAATAGAATTTATGTTTCCATAAAGTTGAAGTTAAAACTCTGCATATGGTCGATTTTCATTAAAAACAGTGTATTTCCATTAATTATTTGGTTTTTTTTGTGAACGCTAACTGCATAAGGGGTTTGCACTTCCGTTAGTGGCAAACGGGGACCTAGGGACCCCCCATAATAAAACCACTTCCTAAAGGATTTTTAGAGAAAATCCACCACATGTTAGAAGGCTTCAAACATCAAAAATAAAGAAATAAAAAACTGAAGAAAGAAAGTGTTCAGTAATGAAATTTAGGGCAAACATTGATTTTAATTTTTCGTCAAATGTGCGGAAAAAAAAGAAACAGACACTAATTTGTTTCTTGCAATTATGACGGCATTGCTTCACCTAGACTTGTGCTGATTTGTTTAATTGGTGGGGGATGAAGAAGATGAACTATATTTACCATATAAGCACAAACATAAATGTCTCAGCCATTGTATAGGTTTAGGGTTATTGTATAATGTACCATAGGTTCCTACAGATAAAACCGCTACATGATGTATATAAGAAAATTATGGCTCAATGGCCTACTATCGTTGCAGATTTTTTAATTATTTACTTGTTTAGTCACTGTAGTGTATTGCATTATGTAACAGTAGGACGACAAATGTCGTGGCTAGTCCAAAGTTAAATGCATTATACAAAATTTGAGAGAAAAAAAAATATAGAGAATCGGATTAAAAAAGAAAAAAAAGGAAGGAAGGAAGGACGGAAAGAAAGGAAGTGAGAAAGAAATGAAAGAAGGAAAAGGGATAAATTGCATAGATAAATAAAACAAATCCCGAAAAAACTAAAAACAAACCTACAGTGAATAACATATGTTGCCCGAGGTTTACCTTTGGAAATGTGCCGAAGTTAATTCATCTTTCAGCGAGCTGTAATAATTTCAATTATCAAAATCTGTGAAAAAAACAAAATAATGGTTTCATGACAATGATACAGCTAGTTTTCAAGTTGTTTTCTTTTTTCAAGTTTTGCATTGCGTGTGATATTAAAATCGGGTAAAACTTAAAAGGGGTGTCTCCCAGTTCCGGGGTGGTATTGTCGAGTCGCCAGAGCGTGAGAGAGTCATAACGTGCTT
>JAMKCH010005375.1:0-122042 GCA_023653785.1 Ophioderma brevispina
AAAAACTTTTCTGGATTTTAAAACTTTGTGACATGGGATACAATATGAAGATAACATGGATATACCCCCTCTTAGGAAAAATAAGAAAAATCATTTCAAAGTTCACTGATTTTTTAAACAAAAAATCCCCCCCCCCCCACCTTAAGTTCACGATATTTATATCAGATTGAGTCACGTGAGCTTTGGCAAACGCCTCTGCTTTAAAAGCACTCTTTATAAGTCCTTATATTCGTAATAAAAAACGAGGTTCCAATTAAAGCCCCTAATTAGGCGATCATTTCTGAAAATAAAAATAAGTTCTCTGAGTCGGCTTACAACAGATTATATATTTCATTTAGTTGGCCCTTTTATCTTCTAAAATGAAATAAACATGCAAAGGCGGGCGCCTTACTGTTTGTTATTATGTGAAATCTAGGTTCAGTTCCAAATACTTCTCTATAAATCCCGTTTACGAAGAGTCGGGTAATTAAACAAAAATACTGGTATTATCTTAATTGGGGGTTTAGCCACGCGGGCGTATTGAAATAGTGGGTTTTGTTCTGAATCCTATGCGAAGTGTTGTTTTTTGTTTCCAGTAGGGCAAAATAGAAAAGAAACAAGAGGTTTGATGGTTTAGACCCACAAATGCTTTGAAGCTTGGAATCGATAAGTTAGTAATTCAATCGTAGTTATTTATTAGTTAAATATTATTTCATAGATAGAGTTAAGACTCGCATCCCGCAATTGCAATTAAATGCCTGATGTTCAATTTTAAGACTGTAAATTTTTTTTAAATTCACACTCTAGGCAGTCCATATTGTGTCAATTGTATTATTTTTATATTATAAGATATCATATTAAATATATCATATAATGTCTGTCTACCAGAGCTATTTTTGTACTATGGCAATTTGACGATGTGGAGCCATTGCGAACTTTATGACGTCATCTGGGGTAATTATAGGCATGTTGGTACTCATTTGGTACCATTGGAAAAAAGAGGATCATAAAAGCATCTACTGGTACTAAATCAAGTGATTATTCCTGTGGTCGGCTAGGAATGTTGGTACTTCTCTCCCTAAAGGGACGGGTTACCACCACCCCATCCATCGCTTGGGATCAACCGTATCTACCGATACCCGGTGGAGTTTGTTTTGGATGAAAGGGAGTGGGAAATGTCAATTGGCAATCCACTTTAACTGAAATCTGGCCACAAAAAAAGGGGGTACTGATATACAATAATATAGCTCGACAAAAATACACGAAATGCACAATTGATGGATCAGTTTTTTGGTCCACACGCCATAACATTTGTTTTCTTCATATACAGGTCGTAATGATATTGGACATTGAGATCTTGGAGTTCTAGTGCTGTTCTTCCATGCAGGGTGGTGTCGTCGGCATATCAAAGATAGGTAATCGATCTGCCTACAAAACAGATACCTGCCATAAAAGACTATCACGGGCTTCTTGGATGATGTACTCTGCGTAGATATTAAATTAAAAATGTTGATGTTTTCCGAAAGGAACTAAATCTATTTTCAAAGTTCTGAGAAAATCCCTCCTTTTTTCATTGCACTTTATCAATTCATATAATTAGGTTTTAAAAGGAAAGATCCCACGCGTAGAAGGACCGAAAAAATACATTAGTTTTACGCTCTGATTTTTACAGGGTTTTCTATGCATTTCTTTGTTTTATGTGTGAAATAGAATTAGGCGCTTTTGAAATATATTTGCGACCAAATTTGCGCAAAACGACTTTCCTAAAAAAGTATCTTTAAACAAGATTCGCTGTTAAAGGATTCTCAGTTGATATGGAAATGCAAAACCACGTGAAAATTGACTTATAAACTCCTCAAGTTATCACGTTGCTGATTTTTAAAAAATATTCCCAGTGACTTACGTTAGTGCCGGGGGGGGGGGGGCGGTCCAGGGACCCTCACTAATTAGGACGTGGGGTCCATTATGGGGCCATCACTAATTAACTCATGAACGGCTTGGCCGATTTTATTTTTTTGGGGATGAAAAAAGCGCATGTAAAAGTCAGACAATTCACAAAAATTCGGCACCAAAAAATCCCACGCGAAAGCGGCCAGCGCGAACATAAATTGAAGGGTTCATAGGGACCCCCCCGCGTCACTTAAGTGTTGAAGTGTTCTTTTCCCCCCCAGGGACTAAAGGTGTGGCATTTTCACATTAGGTAGCCAGCACTTTACTACACGGTGTGTCCATAGACACACAGGTGTAGAAACCGTTCAAAATCAATTTAACCCTCGTCTACCTGAGCCTTTTTGTAACAAACAACTCCCGAAGGGGGGGGGGGGGTGGTTACCACCACCATGTGATTTTCGTTAATGAAAACATCCGATTCTGTAAATTTGGTACCAAAGGATAGCTTACAGTTCTTCTTTCCATTGGTACCAATAAGTACAAACATCCCCATTATGACGTCACATGACGTCATATTGTTGAGGAAATACGAAAATACTGAATATAGGGTGGAAAATTGATATTTCGCATTTTGCGACTCAAACACCATATTAAGCTTTAAAAGGAGTCATTATATAAAACTAGTCATTCCCCATCAAGTTAGAGTACAAAAAACAAAAAGCATGAAAATATATTTTCAAACTTTTTGGCGAAAATGAATTTTTCATGTGTGTGTCTATAGAAATGGCAGTTTTGCTGAATGCAAACTTTATGACGTCATTGTGACGTACGTAATGCTAGGCATGTTGGTACTCATTTTGGTATAATGGAAAGAGGAGGACCAAGCTATCTATTGGTACCAAAATCAAGTGTCGTGATGTTCCTGGTTGTGTTAGGCAGTTGGACTTCTCTTCCGGAGGGGGGTGGTACCACCCCCCCTATCGATGACTTTGGGATCAACCCTGTATCTTAAACTATACCCCGGTGGATGTTTGTTTTCGATTAAAAGGAGCGGAACATGTCAATTGACCAATACATTAAAATAATTTGGCACCAAAAAAGGGGGTTTTGAGCAAGGGCCGGGAAAAACAAACAGAAGGGGGGGTGGTTAACACCACCCCCCCCCCTTCGGTTATGAAGGTAGGGGGGGGGGTTGAGTTGGAGGGTTAAGGCAAAAGCAAAATAACGTCATAGTAACGAATCGACAACGCCAAACAGGAACATTTTACTTATTTTAATACCAATCGAATGACAAAATCAAAGCTGTCCTGTGATACCAAATTTACAAGAACAGTTTTTTTTGATTTGCAAAAAATGCAACAGGATGGTAACAACCACCCCTCCGGGTTTTGTTGTGAACATAAATGGCTCAGGTGGAATTGAAAATTATAGTTGGAGGATATATCGGTGGCAGTTATTTTAATCGCTAAAAACGAGTCTTGATTTATGCGTTTATAATTTCGACCTTTTGCTGATATACTGGTAACGTGATATTTGTAAAGGCTACAATGGTCCATATGGTGATCTAAGAGTAGATTGATGAATTATCTTTGAACACGGCAATCGATTGCAGTGGTTCGACGATTCAATATTGTCAATTTTTCTTCAAAAAGGTCAACATTATTATTTTTCCAGAGCATTATTTCAGAATCGCAATGAAAATACATCTAAATTAGTCCTGATAAGCCTAGTCTTTGATGGTATCTGTTTTAGATGGCTTTCCAAAGACCTGCAAGCATGTGGAACGCCATCCCTAAAGCCATTGACGTGCAAAGGCATGATGTGCTATACAGTATAAAGAATTGCGCCATGAGAGACCTTCACCAACCTTGAAAGTATACCGATACGACACTTTATGGTGTACACCCATTCGCCCTCCCCTCACCATACGCACACACCTAACAAGCACACCACCTAAGTATATCGGTTACCATACCCAACGAGAAAGGTGATGGTCCGATCCCTTTTCGCCAAGTATTAGCAAATGATGTAAAAATGATTACCTAAATTTAGTGTTGAGACACATGCCCTTTTTTTTGCAATGGGAGAAAAACTCGAGGGTTAAATACTGAATCGTAAAGAGACTGAGGAGAGTCCAGAAGGAAGCGCCCTCAATTTGTCGAACTCCGGTTTTTTTTGCATATTTGGAATGCTTTAATGTATTGATCACACTAAGTTGAATAGCCAAATACACCTCGTTTATGTAATAAGATGATGATGTAGTACTTCTGTCGTGCACGACAGCAAGTCAAAGCATGGTTTCTATGTGGACCGATTGCGATAGCAATAAGTTCAAAACAAGGTTTGCCGGTTTCTTTGTACTTGTGTTGTTCAAAAACCTTCGAACACGTTATCGGTAGGTGGTCTACGACCGATCCAGAGTTTCCGGATCTAGAGATAAGCCTAGATGCCATGTGTTGCGTATGGCCAGATGAAGGGGACTAGCTGTACATTTTATAGATGCGGGGCGCATGGGGGCATGATGGGTATAGGCATGTGTCAATGCATATTTCCTCAAATGAACATTCCAAATACTTTCCAAGGGCCCTGGGTTGTTTTTGAAGGCATGCTGCAGGAATTTCAATGTACTGGCTACATGTTCTTGAAAACTGTTTTGATGTTGCACATAATTTTGTGGTTATGCTCCTGTGCTTGGAGAAAGAGTGTTGTTGATGAAGGGATTCTGGTGGGAGGGATGTTACCCATACGGGGAATGCTTCCTCTCACCTATGATTTTGCGGATGTTTTTCATCATTCATTATCATGATAATATTTACTTAGTGTATCGCCAGCTTTCACCAACCTTTGGTACGGTATTCACAATACGGTTCGTCTGTTACGAGGTGTCTTCATTTGATACGGGTCCCCCGAACCGGAACATTATAACACGTATTGTTCCAGAAAAAAAAATTAAATAAAATCTATTAGTGACTAAAATTATTATTATTGGAAGATGAAAGAGGAAGGGAAAAAAAGAATTACGCCCCGTATGGATTCGAACCTGAGATCCAGGGCCGGGCTAGAGCTTTAGCCGATGCGCCAAGCGGGATTGGCTTATAGTTGTTAAAAAATAACCCTGGGTAAACCTTACCTACTTAAAAACAACGTCAAAAAATTCTAAATATCCACTTTTGAGGAGCGAATAATGATTCGATTGCAAGATCAAAACATTACTCCCAATCGGTCAAATTTGGGATCAACTCGAAGAGAAAAGATGTTTGTGATGACGTTTCCCGAGAATCCGAACTTGATGTTCCGAAGGACGGCTAATCATGTGTCATTTGTCTATTCCGATTTCAAAAATATAATACTCCTTCTAGTATTGCGCTAAAAGGTATATTACATTGCTACTTCAAGCACGGCATAGTGCTTTCATGGGATCATTGTATAGAGAAAAGAAGATTTAAATTGAAGGGGTGATTGTAATGAAAGTCATTGAGGGCAAGCATATTGATTTTGTTTTACCGTGTTTCGATGGAATTCATACAAATGAATAGCCCGTCAACAAAAATCCATGCAGTTATCATGTTCTCCCTGTTCCCTTGGTAGCATCAGCTATTTTAGCAGCTTCGATATCAACAGTGGCCGGTTTATTTTTTGAGTAGCTTAAAATAGCAGAAGTACCTTATAAATTTTGCCATGGCAGAAATAAAGCCCATAGCTTGAACCCTTTCACAAGGGTAATTAACACCACGGTCGTGAATTAGTATTTAAGAGTATATTCTTTTGATCAGTTGCTGAAAATATACCAGTTGGATTTATCCCCCTTCCATCTTACCTCCCGGCACCTGGACCTTTGCCGACCACGTATGATGGAAGTTTAGACAAGTTAAAAAGTTGTTACACAGGGTAAAGCAGGGGGGCCAGATGGCATTCCAGCTGCCATAATCCGCGAATTTGCGTATGAGCTCAGTCAAAGCACTCACAAAATAGTTCGTACCAACTGGGTAGTTCTTTCTAATGGAAAAAGGCTGTGGTAATTCCCTCGCACTAAAAGTACTCACCCACCTTGACCAATTGCGTCGGTTAATTAAACTGATCATTTCCAAATTGGAAGAAACGTTGTTACAGAATGGATTCTTTCTGGATAATCGAGCATAAGTTAGATCATAATCAGTAACGTAAGGGAGTGTAAACATGTCACTACCTTGGTCAAATTCATCAACAATTTATTGTTGCTCATGCGGATATTCCAAGGAGTCAAAATTCCCTTGTTATAACAGATTTGCAAGGCCTTTATTTAATTAAACTATGAATAATTGTATTGAAGATCTTATCAGTGATGCCATGGGTGCGCAGTTTTTGTTCACCAGCAAGATCCCAATGAAGTCGGTACCAAAAAACCGACTTCTGAATAAATCATACGTCAAGTTGGTTTACCTCAGGGAACAAAAATTGGTCCTTGGGGGTTTCGTGCTAAATACAATAGTGCTGTGCGCAACGGATCTCTCTGAGGGTCGTAATCCTGAGCCTTAATATGTTGATGATATGACTATTGTTGTGAAAATATCAGCGTAGTACTAGTAGCAATAGTTATGCAAGATTACTCTGGATGAATTTCAGTAATGGCTAATGACAAAGATATTGAAACTGAATCAGATAAGTGTGTTACACATGACTGTGGGGGTTCCTGAAAAAATACCCTGCAGGGCGCCACGGTTACAATTGTTCCCCAAAAGATTTGAAGATCGTCGATGAGTAAAAATACTGGGTAGTACTATCCAGGTCCGATTCGAAACGGGACAATCATATTTCAGAAGTATATCGCAAGGCAAATAACAAGCTGTACTTGTTAAATGCTTAAGAGAAGTTAAGCTCTCAGTTATGGCTGTAACTATTTATAGAGGGTATGTACGCCATCTCTTGAATATGCGTTCTGTTTGGAATTATGGTTTAATTGATATCAAATCCATTTACTTGAAGAACAAAAAAACTCAGAAAAGAGCACTTAGAATTAATTGTAGGATTGAGTAGCCTTAACAGTTAAGTGACAAGGGGGGGACCCTAAAATTCGTTTTTGAGCTGATATTTGCTGTCTGACTTTAAATGCGTTTATTGATATAAACAAAAAGAAAATCGGTCCTACCGTTAATGAGTTAATTAGTAGAGGTAACTCCCCCCTTGGCACTAACGTGAAGTCAGCTATGAATCTTTAAAAAAAAATCAAGGAACCAAAGTAATTTTTTGCTGTATAGTTTCACATACATATAAATAAACAATTAATAGTAACATTTAAAAAATAATTAACCCCTTATGGCCTGAAAAACAAACAATTCATGGGGGCGTTGTATAAAACCGTTCTTACAAAGTTTATGGGAAAGTTGAAGTGGTAATTTTGTTACACCCGTTAAAATACAGGATTCATAAAAACTGCAAGTTTTTGTAAATAGAGTAATGGTGTATTTTCTCTTTCTAGAGTATCAACTCAATAGCGCAAGGCTTCATTTGAATTTTCCGTCTTTTTGCCCTTTTTTTCGCGTTTGTTTGAAAAAAATGTTTGCCCCTTAATTACAGCCCAAATAACAAACTCATTTTATGGCTGATTTGGGTTGTCTTATGACCCTTCAAATGTGGTATAAATTTGTTTCCTTGGGGACCCCCCCCCCCCCCTTGGGCACCATCGGAAGTGAAATCTCCTTGGTCACTTAAGTGTTAATTACTCACATGCTCTTGAGCAATGCAACCTTCTTAGTCTTGAAGCTCGCAGGGAAAATAGTTGTCACAAGTCTTCCCTTAGATTTATATCATTCAACTATGTTTAAAGATTACCAAAAACAGGTTAACGACAGGGTGCAATATTCACTTAGAAATAGTAACAACCTATTGAAGATCAAGTGCAGAACAAATCGTTATAAAAATAGTGTTATACCCTTTGGTTGATCTTTTGAATAACTTGCCTTTTTAAATAACGTCTTAAGCCTCAGTTGGCTGTGCCAAATTTTACGTGTTTTAGCGAACACATTTAGTTATAGTTTATTTTTTTAATTGTTAATTTGTGCGTGAAGTTGGATATGTATATATGGGTATGAATTATAATATGGGCGTTTCTGTGAATGAATTTATAGAGTTTGTGGGTGTGTGAGAAAATTAGTACGTGAGAGAGTGAGTGAGTGAGTGAGTGAGTGAGTGAGTGAGTGAGTGAGTGAGTGAGAGTGAATGAGCGAGTGAGTGAGTGCGTATGTGAGTGAGTGAGTGAGTGTGTATGTGAGTGAGTGAGTGAGTGATTGAGTGAGTGTGATTGTGTGTATGTATTTCAATGGATGAATTTTAAAATTGTGTTTGAGAGTGCATGCAAGAAGCTGGTGACTTATAGTGCAATCAAATTTGCTGGATTCTAGGGCGTGCAATTAAGTCAATAGTTCTTTTTCATAACCGTAATTTTATTTTTAGTGATAGCTACGTTCGCTGATATTTGTATGTTTATATAGTTGTTTTTATAAGATTGTTTATATAGCTTTTAATCTGTATCTTTGCGGTAATTTAGCTTTAGGGCTACAAATGCATTGTTTAATAAACCATAAATGAAATAAATGAAAAAGCCTTGATTGGACGAGTTTTAATATAAGAAACCTCATATCGTCGCCCACATCACATACTGTCTTATCAGACATTTTTGACTTTTTGAGATATTTTGCATATGTACTTATAATGTTATGGTCTATACATGCACAAAGTTACAATCTTGAAAGTGACCTAATTAGGGATATATTAATTAAGAATTTTGATCAATAAGCTCAAAACTGCATATCGCGATTTCACATACTGTCGTATGTTTCATTTACACGTAATTTCAATAGGCGTATAATTCACGCTGTTCGTAAAACAAGCTGTTTACGTGTTTCACATAAAGATCTATCTGAACGCATTGAAATATAACGGTGAAATAAGCGTCGTATGTGAAAATACGACTTTTTTGCATTTCACATACAAATAATAATAATAATAATATAGGTTTTCCCGGCCAATTTCGCGATTTACGTGTTCCATTTTATAGAAGGGACATTCGTTTTCGTGCGAAATTGAACGATGATGTATATTGTTATTTCAATTAGGCAAAACGTTATTCGATTTCATTAAAGGAGCATTCGACCGCGTAGAATGGTCGGCCAATTGCGTAACTATAGCTCAATCGATTTCAATTGGATTAGCTTTGCGATTCAATTCAAGTTTTATATTTCGCCATTGAGATAACAAAAATGAAAAATGTTCATTTGAATTAGCAATATTTTGCGTTTAATCATATAGTCAGGGGAAACCATTCCTTCCTCAGCACTGAACAAAATTATATGACTGATACATAGATGTAATGGAATTAAAATTACCTGATGCTAGCCTTATTTTAAATAAAGTAAAATGTAGACCTTTTTGAAAGGAATGGATCATGATTAAAGATAAAAAGTACTCATTTGAAAGTTTTACATAATCATCCTAATGAGTGTAGCACAAAGATGCTCATAATTAAAACACGGTTAAAATATCAATGTTGAGCATGATGCATATGCATACTGTCGTATTTTACAAAACACGTTTTCCGAGAAAATCGCAATTCAAAATCTACCGCGACATTTCATGTCAATACAGTAAAACGAAGCATAAAAGAAACATTTGGACCTAGCTGTTTTGAAGAAAACATTTTAAAGTCAAATATAAACCATAAATGCAACTTAAAACTACAATTATATTATCTTAATTAGGCTACAAAGTTATAAGTCTCTATGTGAAATCACAAATAATGTATGTTGCATAATACGACACATATTACGCCGTTATTTTTCAATGTACGTAAAATAGATCACTAAGTGAAAAGCTTGTTTACGCATTCACGATGGAAATACGTCAAAATAGATCTGTATGTGAAATCGTTTATTTTGGGATCGGCAAAATAGAACGCTATATCAAACACGTGTAAATGAATGGTAATCTTAAAATACGACAGTATGTGAAATCCGGATATGGTGATTTTGAGGAAAATAACAAAAATGTATAATTATAAACTAATTAATTACGCATCCTCACATTTTGAAACTTTGCGGATGGTAAGAACTCGATGAACTAAATACTTAGGCAAAATTTCACAAAAACCTCAAAAATGTGAAATACGACAGTATGTGATGCTTTTTTTTTTTTTTTTTTTTATATATATATATATATATATATATATATATATATATATATATATATATATATATATATATATATATATATATATAAATAAAAAAATGAAAAGTGGAGATAAGGTGAGTAAAGCAGAGAATGAAACGTTAAACTTTTCATTGCAATATGAAACTCATAAGCAACTTAACAGAATGAAGCTATAGGCTTGAAAGAGAGATAAATAGCCGCCATCAAGACAAATGTTTAGTGTTTCGAAAAGTTTGAAAACAGGTTTTAAATTGGTCCAGCCGTTTGGATAGTGGACTAAAAAATGTGCACTAAATTGGCCCATAAAATTAATTAATGTGGTCACTCGACCACATTTGGAGAAGTTTTTGCTCAAAACATCAAAAGACAGCACTTCATGGGATTTTTTTTTTTTTTTTTTTTGTATCTCAGCCGTGTGGGACTCGTGGTGTAGATGGTTATCACATCTGCCATGTACGCAGGTGACCCGGGTTCGATTCCCGGCGAGTGCTCTTTTGAGGCTTTCTTCTACTCTGATCTTTCTTTCCATTTGACTTGTTCTTCTTTATAGGCCTAACGGCCATTTAAAAATACTTCAAATTGCGGTATGTGCGTACCCTTTAGCACCTATGATTCTATATTAACTTACCGCATAGCGCCACCCTTGACTCTCTCTCTCTCTCTCTCTCTATATATATATATATATAAAATGAAAAGTGGAGATAACTACAGTGATAAGCTGAGTAAAGCAGAGAATGAAACGTTAAACTTTTCATTGCAATATGAAACTCATAAGCAACTTAACAGAATGAAGCTATAGGCTTAAACGAGAGATATATAGCCGCCATCAAGACAAATGTTTAGTGTTTCGAAAAGTTTGAAAACAGGTTTTAAATTGGTCCAGCCGTTTGGTTAGTGGACTAAAAAATGTGCACTAAATTGGCCCATAAAATTAATTAATGTGGTCACTCGACCACATTTGGAGAAGTTTTTGCTCAAAACATCAAAAGACAGCACTTCATGGGAAATAAGAAACATATGTACTTTCATCTGATATGAAAATCTCAAGTTTGATGGAGTGAAGTGGGTAACGAGGTCATATATATCACCCACCTTTATTTTTTTTCAGTTACATTACTGTACATGACGAATTAAATTTGCCGGAAAAAATATAGGCCTATAATTATATGTGTGTCCTGAAGATATGAAAAATTGTTTTGACATGTTTTTCCAAAATAGATATTTTACTGATTTTGTCATTGTAGGTCTATTAAACGTAAACGTACATTGTAGGTCTATAACGTAACGTAATTGAATGCATAATCGTCAAATAGAATAGTAATCCACGAAATTGAAAATCCACCGTACATTGTTTCGCACCGTTCTTGTTTACGTATAGCGAAAAAAGTTGATGATTTTTCGAAATAAATGCGAAATGGCGAAATTGAAAGCATAAAGACGGACTTGCATTACCATAAGCTAACGGTTATGCTGTACAACGAAATAGATTGACGAAAAATGGAATAGAGTACTCATAGTACGAAATTGTACTTAGGATTTAGACCGGTAAGCCCAAAACGTGCGAAATTGATTGCCAAATTATTATTTTTGGTTGATAAAAGTGCGAAATTGGCCGGGAAAACCTATAATAATAATGATAATAATAATAATATTAATAATAATAATAATAATAATAATAATAATAATAATAAATAAAAATACATCGCGAGTGTCGTCTTCCGGCGCGGTTTGTGAATGGGGCCAAAGATCACATGAGGTCACCAAGGTCACATGGGGTCACCAACATGTCACCCCACCCGGGCCCCTCCTTTCCACCAAGTTACATCATCGTAGCCCTCATGAAACTCACACGGCATGCAATATATTAAGGGTTATTATTTTGACCGGCCAAAAGTCACATAAGGTCACTAAGGTCTCATGAGGTCACCAACATGTCACCCCGACCCCACCCCCTCCTTTCCACCAAGTTACATCACAGTAGCCCTTACGGAACTCATACGGCATGCAATATATTAAGGGTTAACATTTTGACCACAGACACACACACACACACACACACACACACAGATACAAAGACACACAGACACACAGTTACACAGACATACGACCAGAGTAATCCCTATGTGCCTTCTGCAATTCTTGCAGACGACACAAACACGAGCATTCCTGTTGACTGTTCTCAACTTTGCAGCCTGCGCAAGAGCATCCGGGTAAAATGTGCGTGGACAAATATGTTCCCGGTTTGAATATCAATATTCATTTTTGTACATAACACACAACTTGTAATTTTAGGTAATTCTATATTTTCGATAGGTGGTACAAAATGTATGTTATTTTTTGTTATCATTGTGGTATATGGATCTCAATCGGGATCTGGATCAATTTAACCTCCAGTTAAACGGCTGTCCGCATCACACTAGATAACTCTGGTACCTTGAGCGATGAGTGCAGGTAACAGACCCGGGATGATCCCCTAATCCTTTCGACGAGTTTGCACTTTTTTTACGTGCCCAGGATTGACTCCACTGACACACGTGACCAACGGATTTACATGACTCTCCGAACCACGAGGCACCGAAACGGTAGGATGACGGTTTTGAAAAGTCCACTAAGAAATGACCTGTTGTCTGTTTTCATAGCTTGAAAACCCCTTGGTCACTTAAGGGAGGGGTATGGGGTCTGAAGCAGTGAACTTTGAAGTGATTTTTCTTAATTTTCCTAAATAGTGGTATATACATGTTACACATCATATTGTAGCCCGTGTCACAAAGTTTTAAAATTCATGTCAATTTTTGCTCTGGTTGCCATGGTAACCACGTAATGTTAAATGTTAGAAAAGCTGGTGATTTTTTTATGAGCCACTTTCTTTTTATTTTGTGCAGACATCCAATCTGAATTGGTACTGCAACACCCGCCTTTTTCTCATTTTGTTTGCAATAACAAAGTGCGTTTGACTACGTAATCAAATGACACATACCTCATGGAACTCATCAAAGCATCGTTTTACGGATAGCGCACATATATAGGCAGAAGGGAAAGAGAGAAAACGCAAAATTAAATTGATTGAAAAAAAAATATATGAAATGAACGTAATGAACAGAGATTTTTTGTTTTATATTTGCATTAAGCATATGAAAAAAGAAATGTGATTGTCCGAAAAATATCGAGGTAGTTTTATAACCAGATGTGGACGTTTAGAAAGATTGTTTGTTAGATTTTTTTTTCAGGGGGTTGACTTCAATATTGTTTTGATTATAAAACAACCCATATTTGCTTAATCTGTGAAAATCGAATATCTGCTTCCATGAATCAATCGCAATACTAAGGCAATTGAAAGTTATGTTAAAGACATAAACAACGAAAATATACGGTCAATCAATATCTAATTCGGTGTGAAATAATTGACAGTGCAAGCAACCCCAGGTTGAATTGGACTTACAAACGCAGTCTTATCGTATTTTTGCATTTTACTGACATTGTATGATAACAAAAATATGACCCTGGATTAATATGACTCAGCATGGCCCCTGATTACCAATTATTTTAAATAAATACGCTTGATACAAAACAGCCAAAAGGGGAAATCGTGTGTTTATTTTTGTCCGCTTATTTTAGAGAGTGTCTATTCAGTTCAAGTAAAGCCCCATCCAAGTAGATGATCCATTTAAGATGCGATTTCCGGTAATAGCAATTTTTATGTATATTTTACCACTTTTTGCATAGCCTTGTTCAAGACGCTCTACCAACTTCATTCATTGGTTCACACGTTTGATATAAATAATGTCATCATATAAGGAATGGAGCATATCCCCTCCCTAAAACTAAAACATGGCGAGAAACTACTCTAATAAACACCTAATTTGAGGTCTCCAACACCTGGCCTATGTTTCATGCTTCCACTCGCGAGTTCAATACGTTCAACTCATGCAAAGTAGTATAGTCTGTGTTACAGACCTTGTAACTGTATTACTCTATGGAAAGATAAACTACCGGGCACAATCAGCTAAAGGGACCAACTTGGTTCTGCGAACCTCATTGAGTTTCACCCCCACCCCCCCCCCCCCCCCTTTTTTTTTTTTTTTTTTTTTTTTTTTTTTTTTTTTTTTTTTTTTTTTTTTTTTTTTTTTTTTTTTTTTTTTTTTTTTTTTTTTTTTAAAACCGCGTTTTGACAAAGACTAAGGCAAACTGAGTAGCACAACCACTGCACCTGACCAAACAAGTGTTCGTGGTTTTATACCTAGTCTAGTAGGATCCTGGATCCAGCCAGACTGAGTGTGCACAACAGACCACCGGCTAGCGTACCATTTTGTTTTGTTTATTTAATCTTTCCACAGAAAATAGGCGAAAATCCAATTTCCAAAATCCAAAGTTAGGAATATCGGATTTTCAGGCGGTTTTAGCTCTAAATGATGGCAAATGACTAGTTATGCATAAACACGGAGTTTTAAAGCCATACTGTGCATAATATTTTCAAAAAATGCACCATAAACGACCCTTTACCCTTCGACTTTGACGGCATACCCTAACCCCGGTAAAGGTGCTACCTTCACATTTTTTCCGCTAAAATGACCAGAAATGATGAGAGAATGATTACCTAGAGCATTGTAGCGCCCGGAGCAAAGTTCACGGGGGGGGGGGTCCTCTTGGTAAGACGAGGGTTAAACTGTACGCACGCAAATAAACGCTATATGAATGTATGTTAAAGTTCAAATAATTCATAACTTCATAAACCTTTTACATTTTTTTATTATATAATCCTTTAAATTCTGTCTAAGGCTTGGAGATAAATCAATATTGCACAGACTAAACACGATACATCATAAAAAACACACTTCGGTGTTAGAAATTAGGCAAATAGACAGAGAAGTTTACTAGTTTTTCCATTTTAGTACATCTTTGAATCCTTTAATCCAATTAAATAATATTTTGTACCTAATGCATAATATATTTCATTTGAAATATTTAGTTATTTTTTGCGGTTGGATGAAAGTGAACTCAGTGTGTTTTATTCGATTTTTAATACAATAAGACAATAAAGCCATGTTTCATTTTTCACACAATAAATGGGGTAGAAATAAGGCTTTCAAAAGTAGTGAGTGTCGTGTTTCAAAATGTCTCACATTAATATTATGGCATTGACATAAAACACTCAAAAAGCCTTTAGAAAACCAACAAAAACATGAAACAGGACAAGGATATCTGATATTAATATATTTATTCGAACACACCCGCCGTTTTCATTATTTGAACATTAAACGGCGGTTATTGAAGTTTGCTACTAATTAGTCCACCACAGAAGCCCATCACCTGTGGAATTTTGGTCTAGAATAGTCTGTTTTCGAGGTAATGTAGTGTTGTTGTTTTTGATGATGATGATGATGATGATGGTTTCAATACGAATTGAACCAATACTGTTTTACTATGCGGTCACGTCGAAAAGAGAACTCATGCGCGCACTGCGATATGCTTCAATGGATTGGTTTCCATCGTACACAATAAACAGCGCCAACACGCGGCGTTTGTGGATATGAGTGTTTGAACGTCAAGTAGCGGTAAATAGAACTGCACAAGGGCGTTAAAGTTGGCGTTGGTAATATCCGCAAAGTCACTGCTTCATGTGGATGTCATTACCCTCCGGCTCTCAGAATTCACATTAAGAGCATTTAGTCCTTAACCCTCGTCTTACAAGCCTTTTTTTGTAACACGTTTACCAAGGGGGGGGGGTGGAGAATTGTTATAAAGCACCCGATGCTTATGATTTGTTACCAAGGATAAGTATGGCCCTCCTCTTTCCATTGAACCAAAATAAGTACCATACCTAGTATGGCGTCGTAACAATACGTCAATCAAGTCCGCGAGTCGGCAAACTTTGCATTTCGACCGAAAATAGGCGAAAATCCAATTTTTGCGCTAAAAATCGCAGGAATAATCGGATTTTCATGCGGTTTTCAGCTATAAATGATGGCATTTGGATAGTTGTACATAAACCTATGTTTTAGAGCCATACTGTGCATACTGTGCCCCAACCACTCCCCACCCTTCGACGTTGACGGCATACCCTAACCCACTGTGAAGTGCTACCTTCACATTTGTTTCGCTAACATGACCGGAAAGGATGACAGAACGATTACCTAGACGCTTTTTACAAAGTTTTTAGCATTGTAGCGCACCGGAGCGAAGTTCACCTGGGGGTGGGTGGTAAACCGTCACATTTTTTTTGTAAAATGACCCCGGAGAAAGGATGGATTTTGAGTAATTGTATGACGATTACCAGAAGCTTTTTACAAAGTTTTTAGCATTTAGCGACGGAGGCAGAAGTTACTAGGGGGGGGGGTGGTAAGACGAGGGTTAAGCCATCAGGAAATTTTAGCCAAATGGGTATCCTGACAAGGGGACAAAACGATACTTATGATTCAGCTCAGTACAACTATACTCTACACAAAAATGCATGAGAGCATTTCTGGAATGGAAGCTATAGCCAGGCAGGGGACAATCAAGGATTACACAACGGGTCACAAATGTAAAAATGATCTGGCCATGTTGAAAAGTATACCAATATTTGTTCAACCTAAGGATTCCAAAAAAGGTATAGTTTTGTACTATCTACAACCCAAAGTTTGAAGTTAAAGTTAAAAAACACAAAACAGGTCAAAAGGTTAAATTCAGTTGTACAGGGGTAATTTTTAAAGTTCGACGATTTGGATGCAAAATGGTGAAAATTTTTGGTGGTGTGTCATAGGATTGCAAATAAGGAATTGTTTGGAGTTTGTTCTCAAATGACTTATTATAAAGTAGGGGTAACAAAGTCAAGCCCCATTGGCTACAATGGGGACGTAGACCTTTGTGCCCCTTTACTTGTTAACTAAGAATTTTAGACAGTCCAAACTATTCCTTATTTTAATCCTGTTGAGCTCCACCAATAGTGTGCCCTATTTATCCAAATCAGAGCAAATTGGAATTTGAACCCGGCCTTACAGCTGAAAAATGCCCCTTTTTATTGATTTTTGCGTTTTTAACCTATAACTCCCAAACTTTAGCGCTATAGGTACCATCCAGAAATGCTATCATGCATTTTTGTGTAGGCCATCATGGTATGTTGGTGCTGCATAAAAGGTAGTGTTCATTATTTTGCCAGAGGGGGGTGATGCGGATTTCCTGTTCCGTCTTTTTAACGGCGATTTTTTTCAAGTCCCCCCATCTCAGGTTTGGAATTTCAATGTCCCCCCCGACTAGTAAAAAAATTTCAAGTCCCCCTCGCCCCTTGAATATTTGTCAATTACACAATGCATAAATTGGTCATATCCAAACTCATCTTTTAAGGGCAGCCAAGAGTTATTGCTTCCCTTAGCTCTCCTATTTAATGCATTAAGGAGAATGAAATTTTACTGTCAAGAAATGGTAGACATCAATGATATCGAGGGCTTAATAGTGTTAGAAGTCCTCTCCTATCTAATTTTTAGCCAAAATGAACCTACAACACTTGGTCACTGTTTATTGGTCACACAAAAGCCCTGCGTGTTTTTGGTGTCCGATGCTCTACAAGTGTGCAATTGAAATGAAAATACATTTCACTAGAGACTGTGTTCTGCATATTGCCTAATAAATTTTTCACAGATAGTGCATAGGGACTGGATGTGGGGCCCAAGACCAAAGATGTTAAAGTGTTGCCTGAGCAACCGTAGAATTAGCAATAATGGGTGGGGCACAGGCCCCTGGCGGTGGTCCGGGGGCTGAGCCCCTGGGCTTCTTAAGGTCGTTTAGCATGTGTGTGTGCCTTAAGAGATCCCTCATTGAGTTCTCTCATTATATTTATTTATTTATTTATTAGAACATACACTTTTGAAACAGTGGCACACATATCCAACGGTGTCGTTTTCAAACAAAAAGGTGAATATAACAGACGCTTGCGATATACATGTACCATAAAAAGCAAATGAACTAACAAACCCTTCAACTCAGAATCCAAGGACATTATAATGAAGGAATGAATTATTTTTGAACTATAATATTGCTTTAACGTAGGCCAAAAATATCTCTTTTTCAGCGACTGAGCCACTGTTCGAGCACTGTCACTGTACAGTGTCTTTGACGTGTGAGTCACCGATAAGGGACAAGATAGCTCAATCAGGTAAAGCGCTTCTTGGATCCAGTGTATGCTCATCCATTAGCTGTATAGGCGTGATCTTGGTGCGTTCGAGCCCTGTGAGATTCAGCATCTTGTAATTTCCCCCCTGGACAAGAAAATTAACCGCTTGGTGGTCTCCGATTTACCTATGCAATATTTGGAAAGCTGGTCCCGCCTGCGATGGTTATCTCGATGTATGCTGATAGGGGGAAAGCGCTGATCCTGATCTGATGCATCCCTTGAAATGATGCGAAATGGTTTCTGGTATGGTTGGGCCCACAGTGATCAGCGGCCATTGTGAAAGCGCTTAGAGGCAATAGCATAAGGGCGCTATTTATATAAATCTCTGCTATTATTATGATTATTATTAAAACATTATAAGTGGCTTGTTGGTCAGGAAGATGTTGACCATGCCTTATCAAGTAATGAAATCAATAAACGCATGGAAAAGTTGGTACTAAGATGTTAAAGTGCCCCTAAGCACATAGCCGAAGCAATAATGGGTGGGGTACAAGACCCCAGTTTCGGGCCCCCGATGGGAGGGGTCAGGGGGCTGGGCCCCCGGAAGCTTCTTGGGCTTGGATTTAGCAGCTTTGAGTGCCGTCGAGGAGAGCTCTCAAGTTTATACTCATCATCATTGAACAGATGAACTATTTTTGAACTATAATATGATTTATTTAGGCAAATGATTCTCTTATTCAGTGACTGCTTGAAGCATGCCACTGTATCAGTGTCCTTTTGACGTTTGAGTCACGTAAAAGCGGACAAGATAGTTTAATCAGTTAAGCGCTTGACTCCAGTGTATGCTCATCCAATGCGTATAGGCGTGCGTTCGAGCCCTTGAGATTTCAACTAGCTATCTTGTAATTTTCCCTGGACCAGAAATTAACCGCTTAGTTGCCCCGATTTACCCATGCGATCTTTGGGAACCTGGTCCCGGCTGCGATGGTTCTCGATGTATGTTTGCTGATAGGGAAAGCGCTGAGCCCGATCTGCCTGCATCCCTTGAAATGATTGCGAATGGTTTATGGATGGTTGGGGTCACAGTGATCAGCGGCCATTGTGAAAGCGCTTAGAGGCCAATAGCATGAAGGCGCTATATAAACTCTGCTATTATTATTATTATTATTAAACATATAAGTGGTGTTGGTCAAGGAATATCTGTGAATGCCTTTCTCAAGAATGTATATCAATAAAAGCAACTGAAAAGTTGGTAGTAAGATGTTAAAATGGTGCCCTAAGCACATAGAGCGAGCCAATAAGGGTGGGGTACAAGGACCCAGTTTGGGGCCCCCGATGGGAGGGGTCCAGGGGGCTGGGACCCGGAAGCTCTTGGATTTTAAAGTTTGAGTGCCGTCAGAGAGCTCTCAGTTATCTCATCATCTTGAACCAGATGAACTATTTGTGAACTATAATATGCTTTGATTTGAGGCCAAAATGGATATCTTAGCAGTGCTGAGCAACTGCACTGTATCAGTTAACAAAAAAACAAAAACTGTCTGTGACGTTGGGAGTCACAATTAAAATTAGGTGGTGCGTGGGCAAGGAATATTGTGACGTTCCTTCTCCAGTATTCATAAAGATCAATACAAAAAGCTATTGGAAAAAAATTTGGTAGTAATGGCCTAATTTAAAGTGCTAGTATGATGGACATTTTGTTTATCATGATGAATTTGGTGTACATATTGTAAATCTGCAAACCTAGGATGATTCTCAGATGCGAACTTTTACAGTGATACCTATTGAATAGCATACTCAAAAATCATTTCATATCACCTTTTATATTAATGCTATGAATTTTAGATGGCATTACTGGGTGTAGCCTGGATCGGCATGGATACAATATGGCAGGCCTAAAAAGGATGATAAGTGAGCTGTTTGATATCACACTCAACTTTTTGAAGGCCTCGTACTTTTTATTTTTATGACATCACTCTGATTCAAATGGTGAAAAACAAATATGTACTGGTTTCATAAAAAAACAGTTTCAGTTTGTCCATGATGGCTTTAACAAAAATTTCGCGTCCCCCCATTATGTCAGAAAAAATTTGTGTCCCCTTCCAGGTTAAACAAAATTTCATGTCCCCCTTGATGTCCTCAATCCCCCCCCCCCTGGGTAAAAAAAACACTCCCTAAGTGTCGTTTGGTCCCTTTCAGGATACCGAATATTTGATGGTCATCGACTTAATTCATATGACTGTCCAGCCAATTTTAATGCCATTTTTAATATTCATGGTAGCTTGTGCATGAGCATTGGCGTAAATGTGCGTGGAAAAATATGTGACCAAATCGTCACAGAAGTTACTTTCATAATTCAATTTATTGACTCCCTTAGAAGAAAGTAAGGTGAGTAATAAGCCGCAAATCACATGGCTGAATCTTTTTCATTAAGTCATGGCGGGTCAATGGACGAAAAGCATCCTCCTAATACCGAGCCCTACTATTATTTACATAAGAAACTTATTTTATTAATTTCACGCAAAATAGCATCACCATACCTAATGCAGATGCTAAACACTCCGATTCCTTTGAAAAAACGTGGTCCCTGATAAGCAAGCTTTACACTTGGGATATCATGCTAACCATTGAAATATTGAGTTGGGCTCTTAAAAGTAAAGGCGTTTCATTTTCGGGGGATGTTTTAGTCCTGGTATGTTGAACACTTGAATATCACGAAAAAAAAATATTACTGAAGTTATGGACTCTCCCACTTTGTCTCAATTTCTGGGACACAAGGCACATAAAACAAAACTGTATATCTATGGGTGCTGCAAAAATGTATTCTATTTTACGGCATGGCAGGGTAAGGTTTATCAAAAGTGCACTAAGAAATCTGCTTGTTGTCAGCACATAATGGTAAATATGTTTTAACCCTCGTCTATTCCCAAACCACCCTTCCGTTTTCCCCCTATTAAAATCCCCTTCAGGTTCCAAATTATTAAGTGCATGTCACATGACATTCACACTCCTTTTCAATGCAAAAACAAACACCCAACAGGATTGTCGTAAAGTAACGGGGATCCCAAAGTGGTGAATGGGGGGGGGCACTAGTGTAAATAAGAGAAGCACCAACACACACCCTATAGCGAGGCATGATATCACAGAGACACTTGAAATTTCATACCTTTGTGGGGTGATTTTCTTTCTATTTATTGTTCCAACCCGCCTAGCATTAACTCAGTTTGACGCGATCTAGGTTTAACAATTTGCATGCCATAAACTGTTATTTTCCAAGGCAACTCAGTGTAGAATACTGAAAATTACAATTTTCATCACCCATAAAGATAGGAATCTCAATATTTACCGCGTTTCCCCTTCCTTTTTTCCCAACCTGAATTGGAAAATACTGATTTCCCTAACGTCCATAGAGGAAAATCTGAGACAATCACCGCAAAAATTGAGGTAGCTGTAATTTTATTGTCAGACTTGGAGCAATTTCCCACTAACCAAAACAGGGGTCCGCTCCGTATTTTTTTTTTTTGGCACATGTGGTTTGGGCGGTTTAAGGGACTTTAGGACAATACCCACAACATTTTATTGCCATAATGACGTCCTTGGAAGTCCCCAATACCATCATTCGATTGCGAATATATCATATTTTCATATATCCAGTATTTTCATACTTGTCTCTGAATCATGACGTTAAAGTGACGTAAAATGTGAATGTTTGTACTTATTTTGAGTACCAAAATTATGAAGAAAAAAAAATCTAACGCTAGGGAAAAGTCCTCAGTACCAAATTTAAGAATCAAACGTCAGTAGGGAAATTAAATGGGTGGTAACCACTCTCCTTAGGTTGTGCTGTTACTAAATGGCTCAGGTATACGAGGTTTAATACTTGTTTTTAAATGTACATGTAACAACAAAATATGGCTGCAGTACTTCATATATTTTAAATCTATTTAGCTTTTTTGTAAGTGCCCAAAGAAGGGAAGTCCATGGAACCCGACTAATTAAAACTTTACGGTAATGCTGATAATTTTGGTGTGAAAAAAGCGCGTTTAAAAGTCGATAATTACACAAAAAATCAGAGAAAGAGAGAGAGAGAGAGAGAGGATGGGCGAAGTGGATCCCTTAGTTCTTGTGTTTAGAAAGGCTTGTGAATTTTATATATATGAGCCACTTTCGTTCGCGTGATTTTTATTTTGTACCTACATCCAATATGAATTGCCAGTGCAACCTATGGACTTTCCTCAGTTTACAATAAAAAAGTGTGTTTCACTACATAATGAAAACTTTTATATTATCTTATGGAACTCATTAACGCTTCATCAATTTACGGATGTCGCACAAAGGAAGACGAGATAGAGCGAAAGAGATATTTCAACTTGTTATATCCACGCTCCATTATAATATTTATAAATCACCAAGCGCAAAATAGCATCACCATACCTAATGCATATTGCAAAAACACTACTCCACTCCGATTCCTTTGGGGGAAAAACCCCCTGGCCCTGATAAGCACAGCTTTACCCTTGGGATATCATGCTAACCATTGAAATATTGAGTTGGGCTCTTAAAAGTAAAGGCGTTGCATTTTTGTTGTATGTTTTAGTCCTGGTATGTTGAACACTTGAATATCACGAAAAAAAAATATTACTGAAGTTATGGACTCTCCCACTTTGTCTCAATTTCTGGGACACAAGGCACATAAAACAAAACTGTATATCTATGGGTGCTGCAAAAATGTATTCTATTTTACGGCATGGCAGGGTAAGGTTTATCAAAAGTGCACTAAGAAATCTGCTTGTTGTCAGCACATAATGGTAAATATGTTTTAACCCTCGTCTATTCCCAAACCACCCTTCCGTTTTCCCCCTATTAAAATCCCCTTCAGGTTCCAAATTATTAAGTGCATGTCACATGACATTCACACTCCTTTTCAATGCAAAAACAAACACCCAACAGGATTGTCGTAAAGTAACGGGGATCCCAAAGTGGTGAATGGGGGGGGGCACTAGTGTAAATAAGAGAAGCACCAACACACACCCTATAGCGAGGCATGATATCACAGAGACACTTGAAATTTCATACCTTTGTGGGGTGATTTTCTTTCTATTTATTGTTCCAACCCGCCTAGCATTAACTCAGTTTGACGCGATCTAGGTTTAACAATTTGCATGCCATAAACTGTTATTTTCCAAGGCAACTCAGTGTAGAATACTGAAAATTACAATTTTCATCACCCATAAAGATAGGAATCTCAATATTTACCGCGTTTCCCCTTCCTTTTTTCCCAACCTGAATTGGAAAATACTGATTTCCCTAACGTCCATAGAGGAAAATCTGAGACAATCACCGCAAAAATTGAGGTAGCTGTAATTTTATTGTCAGACTTGGAGCAATTTCCCACTAACCAAAACAGGGGTCCGCTCCGTATTTTTTTTTTTTGGCACATGTGGTTTGGGCGGTTTAAGGGACTTTAGGACAATACCCACAACATTTTATTGCCATAATGACGTCCTTGGAAGTCCCCAATACCATCATTCGATTGCGAATATATCATATTTTCATATATCCAGTATTTTCATACTTGTCTCTGAATCATGACGTTAAAGTGACGTAAAATGTGAATGTTTGTACTTATTTTGAGTACCAAAATTATGAAGAAAAAAAAATCTAACGCTAGGGAAAAGTCCTCAGTACCAAATTTAAGAATCAAACGTCAGTAGGGAAATTAAATGGGTGGTAACCACTCTCCTTAGGTTGTGCTGTTACTAAATGGCTCAGGTATACGAGGTTTAATACTTGTTTTTAAATGTACATGTAACAACAAAATATGGCTGCAGTACTTCATATATTTTAAATCTATTTTAGCTTACTTATGTAAGTGCCCAAAGAAGGGAAGTCCATGGAACCCGACTAATTAAAACTTTAACGTAAGGCTGAATATTTGGTGTGAAAAAAGCGCGTTTAAGTCAGATAATACAAAAAAATCAGAGAAAGAGAGAGAGAGAGAGAGAGGAGGGGCGGAAGTGGATCCCTTAGTTACTTGTGTTTAGAAAGGCTTGTGAATTTTTATATATATGAGCCACTTTCGTGATTTTTATTTTTTACATACATCCAATATGAATTGCCATTGCAACCTATGACTTTCCTCAGTTTACAATAACAAAATGTGTTTCACTACATAATGAAAACGTTATATTATCTTATGGAACTCATTAACGCTTCAATTTACGGATGTCGCACAAAGGAAGACGAGATAGAGCGAAAGAGATATTTCAACTTGTTATATACAACGCTCCATTTAAGATTTATAAATCACCAAAGCGCAAAATAAATTTAATTGAAGAAAAAGGTCAAGTGAACGTAATGAACAGATATGTTTTTTTTTATTTGCATTAAGCCGATAATAACGGGGTAGTTTAATAACCATAACTGAACGCTTATATATTTTTTTATTATTTTCATGGGATTGACGTCAATATTGTTTTGACAATAAAACAACACATGCTTGCTTAAAGGGGGATGGCCCGATTTAAGTATATGAAGTTTTCATCTTGATTGAATGGCCTTCACCCCAAAATCCAATCTGTAAAGTTTCGCGCCGATATTTCAATCCGTTTTGGTGTGAGAGCTAAAAACGTGATTTTTTATAAGTCCCATAGAGTACTGTGTAAAATTAATATTGGTCGACCAAAATGGGGCAAATTTTCGCTCATAACTACCAAACCAAACATCCTTTAGCCCTAAGATTTCACAGGGTAAATGAGAAAAATATTAGCTTTCTTCTGATACCAAAATTTTGACCACTTCCGGTAAAATCCGGGGTTCTGGGGACGAGGCTATTAGCGATCGGGCCATGGCCCTTTAATTTGAAAAATAAGAAAATGGAATACCTGCTCTAATGAATCAATTACAGTACCAAGACAATTCAACATCCACTGAAAGGAATGGTTTGGATCCCATTTCAACGGCGTTAATTTACGGTCAAACAATATCTAATTAGGTATGAAATAATTGATAGTGTGATCTACCTCATATTGGGTTTACAAACGCGACGGTATAATATCTTTGGTTTTTAGTGATATTGTATATATGACAAGTTTCACATGCAGCACATTCAACACGTTCAAGGTGATCATAATTTGTATTGATTTTTACATTTTTAGCATTAACTGAAATATCGTTGGCATTTGTTACAACGCCAGGTGTCTAGTATAAAAAAGATGACTTCGCATTTCCAGCGATTACCAATTATTTTAAATAAATAAAGATAATACAAAACAGCCAAAGAGGGAAAGTCGTGTTTATTTTCGTCTGCTTATTTGAGAGAGTATCTTTTCATTGAGTCTACCAAATCCCGCGAAATTCGACCCAGTCAATTCAAGTAGATCATCCGCTTAAGATGCCATTTCCGGTGATGGAAATTCCATTATATATTGTTTATAACTTTGTGCAATGTTCACATGATTATCCCAACCAGACTCTGGCAGAGAAATTCTATTTTGAATATAAAACAGACATAATTAACGAAATAACTAGGCAATAAATTTATACTTTCTCATTAAATATATATCACATTCTGCGCGTTGACCTACATTAAATAAAAATCTTTAGGGCGCATTTCTTGATCCACAACCTCGCCCCCGACTTAACTAAACACTGTTAGCTTTAGTAATTCACGTGTACCTTATCTTACGTGCAAAAAGCCGCGTCTTTGGGAAATTCGGGACCATGGAAAACAAGCATTTGCTCATAACACAAAACCGCAAGATCGGAATCAACTAAAATTTTTGTGGATACGCTTTTCTCAATGATATCTACTGAACCACGAAGAATGTGTCGGAATCACGAAATACACCTTTAATTTATCCCAACATGTTATTTACGACTTTATTGCATTTGCACACCAAAAACGTATTGCATCCAGAGGTTTACATTTAATCTGCTTACGAGGTTTGTAAATCTGTATACACCCATAAATACATTCATATACATACACACACGAACATACCGTCAGCTGAGAATTACAAGGTTTTTGAAATTTACATTTGTTGAGTGTTAAAATGATATATTATTTGTCTAGCTTTTCTCAATTAAAATCTGTTAAAAGGGCCCATTTTTGATAAAATTGTTTTGGTGAACGTCCATTATCTCAAAATGACCAAAATGTCAGCTCACGATACATCAAGTGAGGCGTATATTATAACCCATTACGGAGTGCAGATATGATCTTGGCCAATGGTGTGCTGTACATATAACCGCTATAGATAAACTTCTAGGGCATTGCCACCGTTGTGATACCACTTCATGGGAATGATTCAATTGCAGATATCCAAATAATGTTAGGCGAAAGCTAGCCAGCACGTGACGAGCTGAATGAAATATTGAGTCCATCTCATATGTTCCCCCAAAAAATAACATCACATTAAGCTTAATTAAATAGAAATGCCGCCGTTGTAGCAGGTGCTGCAGTTTATGTCACGAACATAAACCTTAGATCGATGGTATAGTCCGTTGCAACAGGCATTGATTTAATGGGCGGTCTGAGGTCAAAAGGTTGAGAGGGTCAGTCTTGCTTCCAAATTTTGTGCTGAATCCGAAAATGTCAAGGGCTTAGTTGCGCAAGCCGGTTCCGGGTTTGAGGGTGAAAATTGAATTTTTAAATTAAAAGTCCTGTTTTTGTTAAATAAAACGCCCCAAAAAAGCCCCCTTTTTTCCTTTTAAAAGGCTATTCTTAAGGCTAGAAGATGATTTTGGTATCCAAATGGAATACATATATTAACCTGCTGGGTTCATTGTTAATTCATTAAAGACGTAAGTAACAGAGGGCGAGTATTTATGTGGTGTTATTTTGAGCTATATATCTAAATTTGGGGGAAAAAGGAGGTCATTTTTTGTTGCATTTTTTTTTGTATAACTTGGGGGTTTTGTACATGTATAATTCAATTAACTTAATTTGAGAGAATTCTTATTTCATGATATAATCTGGATGTTCATGTATACCTCGACCATATCTCCTTTTACCAAAAGACCGGTGTGAAAGTAATCATAGTCTGGCAGGTAATCATAGTCCCGGGTCCATAGACAACAACGCAATAAAGCATAAAATCGAAACTAATTTGGCTGAAGAGTCATCTGAATGCGATTGCGCCCTATTGTGCAAGCCCATTGTCCGTCAGACTGGAGCCGGAGGACTATAGTCTGCGCTGCACTAAAATAAAACCGGTACTTTGGGGGAGAACATGGAATTCGCACACTAGATATGCAGATGAAAACATACATATGTTAGCTGAATGCACTGTTAATTCGTGATTGGTCCACTTCTTATTCAATTATAGTAGATTCAAATTAAGTGAGACTTCACGCATATTTCGCCTATCGTACATTGATCTTGGGGTTCATCCCGGCCACGTGGAGACTAATCCTTTGTTGCCACTAAAAACATATGTGTCCTGGTAACAAAATTCCCGTTACAGAATGAGGCTACTGGAAACTTATGGTCATTCAGTTCTGACAATGGTCTGTTAATGATAAAGGACTTATGCCATGGTTGGCAGAATGTCAAATACGCTTTGGCTAATGTCTTATACTAAACGTGGCTCCATTTGATGGTCCAAATAAAACTTATTTGTGTATGTGTGTAGTGATTATGAGATGCATTATTTCTCCATGCTGTGATAATGAATGATATTTTGCAGTGTCAAAGTAGTTATGCTCAAATAGTAGAAATAACTTACTGGTGTTTTCATCTTGTATACTTGAAACATCCAAGTCTATCTTAGATGTGAAACAATATATTTCAAGTCAATCATTTATTTACGAGTACACCTTTCACTATAACTATGTATGAGTACTAAAATCTATTTACCTGTGCCATTAAATAATTCCTCTTACCCTCTTACGGTGAATGGACAGACCTGAGAAACTTTAATGAGGTCTCACTTTTGAATCTACTATAATCCCTCGTCTTACCAAACCTTTTTTGTAACATACTAGCTTACGAAGGCCACCCCGCTCGGAGATTTGTTAAGCACGCAGTGATAGTGGCCGTGGTCCTCCTACTGCTTTCTTGATACTAATATAGTACGCAATATACGGCTAATATATGGCGTCACACTGACGTCATCAAGTCCGCGAGTCGCCATAATTGGCATTTTCCTTCCAGCAGAAAATAGGCGTAAAATTCTCAATTTTTGCGCTACAAAAGTTAGGAATATCGGATTTTCACGCGCGGTGTATCAGCTGCTAATGGATTGCAAATGAGCTAGTTTTACATAAACATAAAGTGTTAGAGCCATAATTTGTAATAATTTCCTAATGCAGCCCATAAAAATCTCCTTGGGGGCAACCCTCTTTCCTTGCCAGTATCGCGATTGACGGGGCATACCCTAATACGCACCGGGGAAGGTGCTATCCATTCACATTTTTTGTCGCTAAAATGACCGTTTTAGATAGTCATGGCAACACTTGACCTAGGTAATAAAATAAGTTTTTTGCGAGGAATGAATGAAAGTTTGGTTAAACGGTGGGACAATTCTATGTCCATTTAGTACCATTTATAAGCTTTGAATCGATTTTCTAGCAGGAATGTTTCCTGAAATAATGTTTCGTTAGGCATAGTTTTATAACGCGGAACTCGGCTTGTCAATCGCTATACTAACGTTCAGCATGGGCGGATGAGCGATTTCAAGTGAGAAGGGCCACTGGCACTTTATGAGGCGATTTCCATAACTTTATCAATCTCGTTTTTCTCATGGCATGGCTCTATGATAAGTCCGACATGTATCGAGCGAGTATCTCATAAACCTCTTTGAAAAATGGGGAGGGGGGAGGGGGGGGGGGGGGGGGGGGGCTCCAGCTTTATAAAATGGGAGAGACCATGGCTGCCTGGCTCCCCCCTGGTTCCGCCGCCGCTGATGTCACAATTTCATGGGTTCCAAGGTACTGGCAATTGTATGAATCGGCTCAAGTGGGTTGCCTGGAATACTGAAAGTTTGATATATTTGATAGCGGAGAGCTAAGTCTATAGAAAATGACGGCATTGAGCGCATATTTATTGACTCATCTGTTGGCTCTATCTGGAATTCATGCCGAAGTACTAGGCAATTGCAGGAATCGCTCTCACTAACAGACGACGTTTGTGGTATGTTGACAAGGCGGTGGGCAATTGCTTAAAAATATCCATTTTATAGTGACAATTTTGGCTTTCAGCGGATTTCTTAACTGGAATTTATGTTCGTGTTTATTGGCAATCGTATAATCAAGCTCAAGAGAATCAAATGAATAAGCTGAAAGTTTGCTATAGTTTTTATAAGGATGTTAATAGCTGTAAAATTGTGCCATTTAGTACCATTTTCGCTTTAACCCACGATATTCTAGCTGGAATTCCATGCTGAGTCACTGCATTGTATGAATCGCTGAGTATTTCTTATAATAATGGAAGTTTTGTAGCATAGTTTAATAAGCGGTGGACACTCCCTTAATAAAATGTAATGTTAGCGCCATTTTGTTTCATCAAATATTCCAAAGAGAAATTCTATGACTAAGTATACTTAGTAATAAACAGACCTACATTCAAGTAAAACTGAGTATTTCTTAAGAAACTATTATTTGGCATATTTCGGTGGGCCACTTGTAAAAAAAAACAACCACTAACCCAACTGTAGCTATACATTTTCTATGGGTTTGTATATTTGGCTGCCATTTTGTTTTGTTTTTTTTTAAACAAAAATGAATAATGGAGAAATTACTAATGAAAGGAAACCAATTCCAGGTTTTTTTTTGTAATTTAAACACCCATTTATTGAGTTGTTATAACACCATTATTTATTGTTACAACACATTTGCGAGCCATTGTTGTACACCATTGGATTTTATTTTAATTGGGAAAAATCAAATAATCGGAAATTACTTGCGAATATTAAAAATCAAATTTCAATGAATATTTTTCCAACTTGTACACAAACTTTTTGGAGTTATACACCATTTATAATATTGTACCCATTTTGGACGGCCATCGTGGATTTTTGGGTAACATCTCAAATGTGTAATAGAGGACTTAAAAAGTAAGCTAACAAGTTGGTTTTGATAGAGTACAAATTCTCATTTGGCCAAATTTTAACATGTGGCGGCAAATTCCTCTCCTCCTTCCCTCTGTGGCGCCGCCACTGCCTATAGAGAACGATAGTCCTTCTCCTAAATGTATGCCATATGTCCAATCTATTATCATAAACATAAACTACCACCCACGTAATTTGTAGGTATTTTCATACTATATTGGTCATTTCCCCGACCTTTGACAACCCCCCCCCCACCCCTCCCCATGATGCTGGTGCCCGTCGTTACTGTATTGATCAAAACTGTCGGGACGCTTACATGACCTACTGTAAAAAATCGTCATTCTCCCACCGACAATTTGGAAACCTGCACACTGAAAACACAAACTAGTCATGCAACTAGTCAGAGAGGCTATTCA
This sequence comes from Ophioderma brevispina, assembly GCA_023653785.1. NCBI lineage: Eukaryota > Metazoa > Echinodermata > Ophiuroidea > Amphilepidida > Ophiodermatidae > Ophioderma > Ophioderma brevispina. Next base: position 30,600 of record JAMKCH010005375.1, read on the forward strand.
TGCAGGACTGACTAACTGACGTTAGTCAACTCCACCTGTCAAGCTAGTCAAGACTGCATTGCTATAGCTTATATATACGTTTTTATAACTAGTTAGGCATGTATGACTAACGTGTAATTAGGTGCATGACTAGTTTGTTCATCTATGGATTGACTAACTGTTCCAATTGGCCTAATACCAGCCTTTCTCGGGGCCAACTATTCCAATCAAATCAGTATCTCTTCAGTTGTTTTTCAATGTGTTAAAGAAGTTTATTATATTATTTCTAATCTTATTATTATTCTTTTATTATTATTATTAATATTATTATTATTTTATTATATTAGTATATTAGTATAGTTTTGTTCATTATTTTATCATTATCAACATTATTATTCTTCTTATATTATTCATCATTCAGTATAGATATCCTGGATTGTTCATGATTTAAAAACACCGTTTGATTCGCACTAAAGGATAAATTGTTCTTCTAAGTCCCACTTCATATGTATCAGACCAATTCCCACCCGTCTTCCAGCCTTTTTATTCATAACAGCTTGACCTAGTTTCCACACCAGGCTATCAAACTTGCATGACTATCTTTGAATCGCATGACTAACGTTATGTTATTCAAAATGTGCCCATCTGGGACTACCTTAACGTTAGTCCATAACTAGTCCATGCACTAGCCACGTTAGTCATGCATTGTATGACAACCTCTCCAAGCTAGTCAAGCTAGTTAGTCAAGCGTGCATGACTATTGTTGATGTTAGCATTCAAGTTAGTCCTGCATGTAGGACTGTAATTCTAGGCTATATGTTAGTCATGCATGTTTGACTAGCTTTACGTTAGTCAAAACGGACACCATCTGGACTAACTTAAAAGTTAGTCATGCCGACCAATTTAGGTTTTCAGTGCAATACTTTGGACCGGTGGGGATGGGGTTGGAATTGAAGAAATTTTTTTAAATTGTTTTAATTCCAAACCACAGGAGACAGCATTTCAAAACTCCAAAACTAAACCCATATAGGCCTAGTAAAAGAACCCAAATAATAACAAGTGTCGCGAGAGTTTTGGTCCAGGAGAGTAAGATCCGCAACATTTAACAATGTATGTTTAAATCTTGAACCTTTGTACTGACATAACCAGACACAGTCGAACAGTTACATGGTGGAGCCATTTTGAGGACACAAACTTTCTCTCAAATTGCACTTGATCGTTTTGTAGACAACCTACCGAGAACGTTTTCGAAGGTTATTGGACAACAGCACGAAAGAAACCGAAAAACCTTGTTTTGAACTTGCCTGCTATCCTAATCGTTTCCTTTAGGAAAACATGCTATGAATTTTTGGTCGTTAATAAATCATTATCTTATTTCACATAAAGACGGGCGTATTCGGCATTATTCACTTTCATTCACTCAGTTGATCTTATACATTGGTAAAGCATTCCAAATATGCAAAAAAAAAAGGGTTCGAAAATTGAGGGCGCTTCTCTCTGGAGATGTCCTCTAAGTTTGAACGGGTCGACACAATTCTTGTTTTCCCTTCTCGAATTTCTGTTCAAAATCGGACTCGCTGAAAATTTCAATTTCGTATTTCAGTGTTCATCACATAATATAAGTGCAAAAATATCTATGGTTTGTAGTGTTCGAATATTCACTAAATATCCCAAAATAAGTTATATTTTTAATGTCCATAATTATTACAAAACTTTATACATTACAATGCTCTTTAAACGCTAGAAGTGACTTAACCCCCGTCTTCCGGAGCCATTTTTTGTACAAAACTCCCGAGGGGGTGGCTACCCCCCGTGATTTCATTACGGAACATTCGATTCCTATAAATGTGTACCACACAGTATCTTGAATTGTTCTTTCTTTTCTTCCCATTTGTATCAAAATGGATACCAACGTTTTTTTTCCATATGACGTCACTATGGCGTCACTATGTTTAGGGAAAGTAGGAAATACTGAATATAGGATAGAAAGTTAATATTTCGCAATTTTAGCGACTCAGAAAAATTATTATAGCACTAAAGCTCTCACTATATAAAACTAGTCATTGCCACCAAGTGAGAAGCCAAAAGACCCGCATAGAAATCGAATCTTCCTAAATTTCTTTTCTGGCGAAAAATTGAATATTCCCGTAGGTGTGGTCAATGGAAATTACAATTTTGCTAACGTGCGAAACTTATGACGTCAGGCGACGTAACCCCGCTAGGCATGTTGGTACTCATTTTTGGTATCAATGGAAGAAGATGATCATAGCTATCCTTTGGTACGCAAATGCAATTGTCGTGTACTTATCTCCCGGGGGTTCCCCTATCCATCACTTTGGATCACCCTTATCTTACCCATAACCCCGGGGGATTTTTGTTTTTTATGAAAAGAGCGTGAAAATTGACAATTTGACAATTACATTATATAATTTTGCGCCAAAAAAAGGGGTTTTAGCAACCTGAAGGGAGCGGTTGCCCCCCCCCACCCCCCCCTTCGGGCGACGAGGGTTACATTTTTCGGCTATATTAATTATTATTATGGAGATATTTTGAGATATTGTGAATTGGACAATTCTGTAATCAGAGGTGACGGGGAAGCTCTATGTCTAAACAGAATTGGGTATAATTTCAAATACAAATCTCTAATTTCAGTAAACTCTGGTCAAATTCACAAACGTAGTAATACTATTATATCACAACTGTCATAACAATCAATTGATCTATTATCGAGGAAAAATCAGGAGGGGTTCTACTGATCACATTCCCCAGTGGGGGTGGTACGCAAGAGGCGGACACCCCCTCCACATCCAAAAAAAGCCCAACATAAGCTAAAATGCTAAACATACAAAATGGCTTGTTTGTCGAAAAAAAAGTTTACATTTTGTAAAAAGTCCAACTTTGCCAAGCTATACCCTTGGGTCCATTGGACCATTGCATCTTAACATGAATGTCCATTGGACAACTAACACTGGGTATAATGTTCCCTTTGGACCATTGTATCTGGTATTAATGTCCAGTGGACAACTAACACTGAATACTATGGTCCCCTGGACCATGGTAAAGGATATTATTTTCCTGTGGAACAACCTTAACACTAGGAGTTGTAACCCTGGGAAATGCTTCCTGAGTTTATAGTTTATATCCGTGATATTGGGAAATTATTGTGAATATATTAAAGCTCAGACCACTGGGCCGTACTCGTACAAGCTTCAGTCTCCGACCATCGTTGCACGATTAACAAATTACCGTTTGGAAAAAAAAATCTGCGTTTCGTTATTTATGCCAGCCATTTCATTTGGTGTCAATAACATTATACGCAACAACAGAAATCAGAAGAAAAAAAATAACTACACTCCAAATCTCCACAGAAGTATTCGAAACCTGGTTCCTTGGTTTCGAACAAACTTCATTAGAATTTGAGAGACCTCGCCTTTACAAAAAAACCACGGAAGGGGTTTTGGACAACCACCGCTTGTTTTATTCATTGTCCATCCCTTTTAATAGCTATTCATGATAGAAGACCGTAACACATAGGACTATTATATCGCGGACACTGATTACTTTAAACTGCTGTAACAGGCACTTATAGTCCGGTGGGGGATATGGCCCGCTTCACATACACAATAGGCTACAAATACATGATGCAGTCGGGCTACCATTCCTAGGTGCAGTTGTGTCCAGTGGACCTCTGTTACAAGGGGGAAAAAAATTATGTCCGGAGGAGCATTCTCCTCATCGTCCGGTTAGGGCTATTGTTCCTAGGGACAAGGGTCCGAGGACCCCCTGTCCCCTAGGAACAATAGCCCGTCGGACTATAAATCTCCCGGACTATCTCGCTTTCACACCGGTAAAAAAACACAAGTCCTATTGTGGGATATTTTGGTGTCCTGTGCGAATCATTTTCCGTGAGGGTAGCATGTTATTATCAAATGAGAGCGCATAGCAAGTACAATACTCTTCTAGTAAAAATAGTGACTTTCGATTCATGTGATAAATAGCCCCCGGAAAGAATGCCCTGGTCGGAAACGGTTAGGAGGCGTCCGTGACAGCCGAAAATAAGCGGGTGGCGCGCTGTTCAAGTGCTCTTATCGTAAAAGTAAATCGGAATGTGCTAAGGTGAATGAAGCCCGACTATGCAATTTTCAGGTCTTATCATGTGATTTATGCATTGAAATTATTCAAAATGGTTTACGTCTGTGAAAAGAGAGTTTCTTTAATCACCTTTTTACGTGCTTTTCAATGGGGCAATTATTGGTACTGTGCCCCTTCGAAACAGTACGTGATAGACTACCCATGGCAGGTTTTTCGAGTGAAAAATGCTTAAGTTCCATTTTTTGAGATGAAGTGCTAAAAGTTTGCATTAAGAAAATAGGCTATGCTCGATTTCAGAGTCTAAGTCATTTTTGATTACATTGTGAAGGCAATAGGGGTGTTGTCAGACTTTTCACGAATATTGTGTCGAGTTTAATTCCAATATCCGCGAGTTAACATGTTCCAAAATGAGGAGAAAATTGCCACAAAGCTTGCGAGATTTTGAGAGGGCAGGTGTGTGTGTGGGGGGGGGGGGGGTGGGGGTGGGGGCAGTGGAGTCTAGCCATGAAGTTGGGCATCTATTGTGAGGCTACCAAAGGATCATTCATGGCAGTCTGACCGCTACCATCTGAGATCTGATATATTTCCCATCCACAGGGAATAACTGTGAGGAAGGGACAGTTTGACGCAACAAATTCGGTATGAGAGACCATTGCGGATTTATATCTCACCAACCAAGCAATGATATGGAATATAATTTGACACTTTTCTTGAAAATGTCTAACATTTCTAAAAATACAGAAAAAAATATGAAATTAAGCTATTGATCATGTTCGAAGGAGGGCGGCACAGTACCAAATCAATCCACGTTTGGTTAAGGGGTCAGTTCCGGTCAAAAACAAGTCCTTGGAGTCTTGGAGTACAATACCAATATCGATTGCAATATCTCATAGTTCCATATATCCATTTGTATTCATACTTCCCTGAATCCATGGCGTATAAGTGACGTAAAAATGTGATGTTTGTAATTTATTTTGATACCAAATGTTATGAAGAAATTCCACGCTATCCTCAGGTCCAAAATTTATAGGACTCAACGTTCAAGTAGGGAAATAAATGGGGTGGTAAACACACCTCTCCTTAGGGTGTGCTGGTACAAAAAATGGCCTCAGGTAGACGATTGTTTAATACTAAATGTATAGTACATGTAAACAACAAAATATGCGCAGTGTTCAACAATAGCTTACGTATGTAAGTGCCCAAAGAAGGGAAGTCCATAGAACCCGACTAATTAAAACTTTAAAATTTTAACTGTAAGGCTGATATATTTTATCTATTTTGATGTGAAAAAAGCGCGTTTAAGTCAGATAATTACAAAAAATCAGAGAGAAAGAGAGAGAGAGAGAGGGGAGTGGAAAGGGATCCCTTAGTTACTTGTGTCTAGAAAGGCTTGTGGATTTTTATAAATATATGAGCCACTTTCGTGATTTTTATTTTGACATACATCCAATATGAATCGCCATTGCAACCTATGACTTTCCTCAGTTTACAATAACAAAATGTGTTTCACTACATAATGAAAATGTCATATTATCTTATGGAACTCATTAACGCTTCATTTTACGGATAACGCACAAAGGAAGAAGAGCGAAAGAGATATTTCAACTTGTTCTATACAAAGCTCCATTTAAGATTTAGAAATCACCAAAGCGCAAAATAAATTTAATTGAAGCAAAAAGTCAAGTGAACGTAATGAACAGATATGTTTTTTTTTTATTTGCATTAAGCCGATAATAACGAGGTAGTTTAATAACCATAACTGAACGCTTATATTTTTTTTTATTATTTTCATGGGATTGACGTCAATATTGTTTTGACAATAAAACAATACATGTTTGCTTAATTTGCAAATAAGAAAATGGAATACCTGCTGCATTGAATCAATCACAATACCAAGACAATTGAATATCCATTAAAAGGAATGGTTTGCATTTACGGTCAACCAATATATAATTCGGTAGTTATGAACTAATTGCAGTGCACCTCTACCTTAATTTGGTGTGTCACAAAACGTGACGTTATAATATCTTGCTTTTTAGTGATATTGTATGATAAGGTTCAAGCAAATACATTCGCCTGAGAGGGAATCATAATTTGTATGATTTTACATTTTGGCATCAACTGAAATATCGGGGTATTTGTTACAAGCCAAAGGAGGCTGTATAACACCGAGATTTCGATTCCCAGGGATTACCATATTGATTTTAAATAAATAAAGGTGATACAAAAAGCAAAAGGGAAAGTTGTGTTAGTTTTTGTATTTCTGCTTATTTGAGAGAGTATCTTTTCATTGACGTTAGCTCAAAAATCCCACGGGAACTTAGACCCAGTCAATTCAGTAGTAGATCATCTATTAAGATGTTAATTCAGGATGGAAAATTCCATTATATATTTGTTATAACTCTTGGGCAATGTTCACATGATTATCCCAACAGACTCTACCACAGAAAATCTATTTTGAGTGCAAAACAGACGTAATTAACCCAATACTAGGCAAATAAAATTTCGACTTTCTCATTAAATGACCTACATTAAATAAAAAGCTAACGGCGCATTTCGTGATCCACCAAAATTCGCCCTCGGACTTCTTAACTAAAAAAACTGTTAGCTTCAGTAGTAATCACGGGTACCTTATTTACGTGCAAATTCGGCCGCGTCTCTGGGAAATTCGCAAAAAATTTCAAAATGGTGCGCCGGAAGGCGGACGTGCCCATTTGTACACCGGGTGGGAGAGGCAAGCGAGGTGCTTGCCCAAGTGCACAAACATGGCGAACAGCGGGGCTCGACCCACAGCCTTATGTTATTAGGCGGCGATGATCCACCTGCCCCATTTGCCCCCTAAATTCGCAATTCTGTATTTTTGTCCGTAATTGGACAGGGAAACAAGCATGTGCTCATAACACAAAAACCGCAAGAGATCCGAATCAAAATAACATTTGTGGATATAAGCTTTATCTCAATGATATCTACTGAACCACGATACAAAACTATTTGTGTCGGTGTCGGACTCACGAAAGCACCTTTAATTTATCACAAAATGTAGTTACGACCTTTTTGCATTTGCACAAGGGAAGTGTATACAAACAGGTTATTACCGGAACAATCCGTCAGCGAGAGAACTCAAGAGTTCTAAACTGGTATATGGGATTCTGTGAGGATAATATTTGCGTTGCTGTAGTTAAAATGATTTATAATGTGTCTAGCTTTTCTAAATTTAAATCTGTTAAAAGGCCCACTTCTGATAACATGTCTCTTGTGTATAATTATGTTTGGTGGACGACAACATCTCAAAATGACCAAAAGACCCAGTTATAACCCATATATATAATTTCAGCCCGTACATTAAGTGAGGGCGTATATTATAAACCCATTACGGAGTGCAGGTAGATCTTGGCCTAGAGTGTGCTATAAATACAACCGCTATATAGATAAAACATTTAGGGCATTACCACCGTTGTGGCAATTGCAGTATCAATATAATGCTAGTCGGCAAGCTAGCCAGCACGTGACGACCTGAATGAAATATCGATTCAATTTCCTAGCCAAAAAGTCCACAATTCAGCTAACAAAATAAAATTTTAGTATGGTTGGTGCGTATTCTGGTAGGATGTTTAGGTTGAAATTGATTTGTTGCGGTTTGGGTTTCAATAGGGCTAAAACTGTCAAAAATAAATGGTGTTCAACTTTTGGGGACTGCTGTCCCTCCTTCAAGTGGGGGGGGGGAAGTTAGTACAGGGGAAAATTAAATCGAGTCACATTGTGTTTAATGTTCATAAGGCAGTTTAGAAAAAAAAAATATATATTTTCTTAGGTTCCAACATTTAGTCAAGCGTACAGCCCTAATTGTTCAAAGTTATTATGGCGTCGAGTAAATGTCCGATGATGTTGAAAGTGTTGTCAAGTGATTCCTCTTGTCATACTGAAACTGATGCTGCTTGTCATACTGCTGCCCACTGAAGAAGAGGCAAGCAAGTCTGATAAATTTGAACCCTATCATTTTCTAACAGTTTGGATGAAAGACCGCAAGAAAATCAATTTTTTTAGCACCAACATCCTACGGGAAAAATCATTGACATACCAAACCCACTCAATGCGCCCGTTTTTAGTTTTTGGGGGTTTGTTTTATTTACATATCAAAAATGATCAAGGTATTGACATGATAAGAGGAAATTATAACACAATAATCTAAATGGAAATTATGAAAAAGTATATATGGAGGCAATAATGGCCAGAAGTGATAGTTCACTATACAAACATAAGTTAGCTTGAATTAAAAAAGAACACTCTAAAAAGGATGTGTTTGCCTTATTTGCAGGATAGATGATTCATAGGTCCAAAAATTGTTGGTTTTACAGACAAGATGTGTGTGTTTTTTTTTATTTGAAAATACAATTTTAAACTACACGGCCAGACCATTGTAAAAGATTCAATATTGCATCTTCAAAAGAATCTTTGCACGCTATCTCAGTGTATTACTCATTGCAAATGTTTCATCCCTAAACAATACCGAATAAAATTAGACTATATGTACTTCATGAATCAATATGACTACGAAGTAGACGTAGTGAACCTCCTGACTTAAAAAGGAAAGAAAAAGTGTTTGTCAACAACTACTGATCCCTTGTTTTTGTTTGTTTTTTGCATGTTGATGAAGGTTGTGCTGTTTGTCTTTGTTTGCCATTTTTTTCCCAGACAACAAGCGGGGGTTTTGTTATTAGCAGACTGTTATAAAACAGTTTAAAGGGAGGTTCTGGCAAAAAACAAACCATATTTGTGAGGTGGTGCTCTTCTGTGGGATAGTTGCCTTGTGGATATCCTGCTAAGCTGCTATAAGATCAAATGTTCAAGCACACACACTAGTATACAGCTTACTTACACAGCCTACTTTTGAGTGTTGGGCTGTGAAAAAAAAAGGGTTGGTTTATCTTATTTGCGAGGTTCACATACACGATCCGTTATCGTTTATTCAATAATACCGTTTCACAGCTTCGTACTCCTAAGGCCATGCTTTGCACTCGGTTTAGAGCTACGGGTACGCAGAACCTTCTGAACTGTTATCACCTTCTCCGGGTTTCATGTTGCTAGAGAGTCGGGGGATGCTCTATTGTATTCCAATTTGCCCTCTAAATTTCCATAGGGTTTCCCGTAAGTTACTATCTGGTTTACGTACCCTATGATTTCTTATCGCAGAATTACTTGCCTATTTTTCATATATCACTAATACAGGTTCGACCTCAATTTCCACGGATATTTCTTGTTTATCCAACTCACATTTTTCGGGCTTAAAGGATTACGCTACTTTAAAATGAATAAACTGTTGCAAGTTTACGGGCATATTTACAAATGGTTTGTTTTAGATATCAGTAGTGAAGAACAAAGATTGGGCTTTCTACGTAGAACGTAATTTTGATACTAGCATGAATGGACAGTAAAATTGTTAAAATATCGATACAATCTCGTGTATGTTATCTTGCTTGACTTACGATGCCATAGTGCGTCATAATGGAATTTTTGTAGTGTGTTTTGCGGCATTGGAAAGTGAAGCTCATTGGTTACAAAATTTAAAGGGAAAATGGATGTTTAATAAGGCGGAAAATCGGTTTTGTGTTATCGGATGGAAGTAACAAAATAAAAAATACTTCCCTTTGAGCATTTGACGAACTGACGGATCTACTTATTATTAATAGAAGAATGTTGCTAATAAACTAATTATTATCGTATACCGACAATAATTCAACGGCCGCTTATGAAAACGTCATTCAAATGTGAACTATCGGGGAAAGAGCAAGTTGCGTATCAACCCCGCTCATTAGCGCTCGTTGGTTTTGGTTTACAAAGTCAATACCATCGTTTGATTGGGCTAATTCAGAATGACACAAAAACAGTAAATATCACGTGTCGATGGGGCGCATTGACTTAGGCTCGGGATCCCCGGTGATCTCCAAAATCTAATTACCAAAATCCCCATTGTATGACGCCTCCCACTCTTGAGCTTACAACCGTCACAGTTTCCTATGGACAATTATCAACACAAATGTGTATAAAAATTCGAAAATTGGGGGCGCTATTCAAATAGTATGGAGTTCTGTGTGCATTTGAGATTCTTAGCACGTTTTGTTTTATTGTTCACTTAGCAGGGCACCGTAGTGATAGAGTGTGCGCTTCCCGATAAAACTATGATTTTATTTAAACAACTAATTAGGATTTGATAAGGATACATTTATGAAAAACACTTACAAGCCCCCCTTTATGGTGGCCCAGCTGGAATCAAGGTCACCGGGTGAATGGTGGTGGTGTGTGTGTGGGGGGGGGGGGGGGGGTGGCGGCGGGGTATGTGGGAGGCTCAACATTTTAGAAGGCTCCAATCATGATTTTTAAAAGCTCGCGACACTAGTTACGTTTATCAGGATGACAAGGATTCTAACAATATATAATGACTTATGGGGAAAAAAACTGTCAAAATGGGTAGGGCAAAAGTCAATTTGGCGTGTACATGGATCAAATGTTAAAAGTTGCTTGGAAAATTTCTTTCAGTAATATGTGGTCCAGAGGCGTCCCTAACTTAAAAAGAATGAAACGATGATTATTTTGCCTCATGGCTTTCTTATATAGATTCCAAAACATTACGTCACAGGTCACTATAAGCCAATACCGTACAAAAGCTATTGACTTTGTTTGCCATATTTAGTCAAGGCTAAACTAGGCAGTAACAACAGTTATCTAATTAGTAACGTGACGGATTTAATTGGCGCCAAGATAGCGACGAACCTCCATTTTGAAGCTATGAAAGTCCTGGTTTGTGCTACATGTAGAGGAATGGCGTTCCATAAGTCTATAAGAATGGGAGAAATTATCTTCTTGGGATTAGGAGGCCAGGTTGGGACCTTGCGATTTCACATCGGTGTTAAGGTGTTAATGCCATGTGATGGAATAAAAAAAAAGTGTTTCACAAAATGTTAATTTTTTCTCAACACACAATCAGGATCATCAGATTTTTGGAGGGGCCAAACAGGAAATTCAAGGAAAGGAAATAGCCGCATCGATACCTGATCTCGACAAGAACTCATACTTTCAGTACAATCAAAAAAAGACGCAATAGAATACCGTCAAATGTGGTCAATCAGAGACCATTACTATATTCAAGTCCCGGTTGAAGCTTTGCAAACATTTAAAAACAATCGCCCAAATGAACGCCATATCCCCAAGCAAAGTCATTCGGTCAAGTGGGCTTACAATATGACTAGTGTACAACGTAATTCTTGTAGGGAACTATGCTGCTGATGTTTAATAGGCGGAGGACCAGCCATCTGAAGCAATGCTCAATGTGTCATAAATCCAGCTATTTATAAATTCAACATATTTTACATGATTAAACTATTCAATTTTCTACACCTTTCACACTTCTTGAAAGTTTAAGTTACGAGTGAGTTTTGTTACTTAGCAAGATAAAAATAGCCAGCAGGTGAAAGTGGCCAGTCTAAAATTCACACCTTTCACCAATGAATGTAATCTCTGGATCTAGAGGGACCCGATGGGATGGGGTGAAACGGCAAAAATTGAATAACAAGGTCTCGTTGTAATACATTTTTTTTAATAATAAACAATAAAAAAACACTAACCAACAAAACTAACCGAACAAAACCAAAGCAGCACTGCTCAGTGATTTTGGAAATTGTGGAATGGATAAAAAACAAAATTGAACTAAGCATCAACACTGGCCAATTATGATAGTATGCTTAAGATTGGTATTTCTGAGTGTTGATAAAATGTTTCATTTACTCCATTCTCCTTTAATGAAACGAACTTTTATAAAACAACCAGTTCTTACGATGTAGCAGACATGGGTATTAATATTTGGTATATGTCCGATTTTTTGAGTATACTGAGAGGTTCCGGGAATAAACCTTTTATTCAAGTAGGGGGTTCTCGTAATTAGTTCTGAATCAGTTAATCCTCATGTGCAAATCAGGTTTTTACTCTTCGCTTGTACAATTGAATTGAGATTTTCCCCATTATCGGAGCCCTCATTAATCCGCGGCACCTTTCGCCCTACTGTCAACATTTTAAGCAAGTATCGGGTTGCAAGCGGTAGTTCGTGCCTTATTTTGTTTAACCGAAATAAAATGAAAAAAGAATGAAAATAATTGATATTTTCGCTGTTCTGCCTGATGAATCACTTTATTACAAACTTGGAAGGAGTGTCCATGACATGTGTTACATAAGGCTTATTTCTTCAAAAATTCATAAATGCATCCATCATTTAATATATTTAAAAATTCAAATGTTAAAAAGTAATTTGTGGCTTAGAATTCTTTTAAATTTCTCAATGTTTGGTACTTACTTTGAAGTTATGGTCGACTATAGTTAGGGTGTATCCTTGTCGGAGACCCTGTATATTGAGCCACTTTAGTGATTTTTTTTTGTGCATGCATCCCCCATATGAATTGCCATTGACACACCTCTGATGTCCGCAGTTCTCCAATAACAAAATGTGTTTCCTAAATAAGGGAAAATGTAATTTATCTAATGGAACCTCATCAGCTTCATTACGGAATGTTTCAAATTGGTATATGACAAAGATCCATGTAAGATTTATAAATCAGGCAAAAGCGCAAAAAGAAAATTTAATTGACGAAAAAGTCAAGTGAACGTAATGAACGTTGATATGTTTTTTTTTTAATTTGCATTAAGTCGATAATAACGGGGGTAGTTTAATAAACTATTAACTGAAAACGCTTTATATATTTTGTTATTATTTTCATGGGGTTAAAGTCCAAATTGTTTGACAATATTAAACAAAACAGGCTGCTTAATTTGCAAATATAAGACGAAAATGGAATACCTGCTCTAATGAATCAATCACAGTAACAAGACATTTCAAAACATCCATGAAAGGAATGGTTTGGATTCCATTTCAACGGCGTTAATTTACGGCGGTCAACCATTATAATTCGGTCTGAAATAATTGCCAGGTGATCTTATCTACCTCAGATTTGTTAACAAACCGCGACGTTCTAATATCGTTGCTTTTCGTGTGATATTGTATGACAAGTTTCAAATGCAACACATTCAGCACGTTCAAGGTAATTAATAAAAATTTTATTGATTTTTCATTTTGGCATCAAATGAAATATCGTGGGTATGTTACAAAGCAAAGAGTCTAGTAGAACAAAGATATGACTTAGCATTTCCAGCGATTAACATTATTTTAAATAAATAAAGGTAATACAAAACAGCCAAAAAGGGAAAGTTGTGTTTATTTTTGTTCGCTTATTTGAGAGAGTATCTTTTCAGTAGGCTACCAAATCCCTCGAAATTCGACCCAGTCAATTCAAGTAGATTATCCACTTAAGATGCAATTTCCGTGATTGAATTCCTATGTAGTGTAATCTCCTGCAATGTTCACATGGTTATCCCAAACAGACCTTTTTCACAGAATTCATTTTGAGGAAAACAGACGTTAATTAAACCCAATAACCAGGCAATATGTTATCCTTTCTCATTAAATATATATCACATTCTGCGCGTTGACCTACATTAAATAACAAAAAAAATCTTTAAAGGCGCATTTCGATATCCACAACCTCGCCCCCGGGACTTAACTAAAAACCGTTAGCTTCAGTAATCACGTGTACCTTTATATTACTTGGCAAATTCTTGGCCGCGTCTCTGGGAAATTCGCAAAAAATGCAAATGTTGCGCCCACAGGCGGAGTGCCCAACTCTCTATCATTGGCGTTGGGCCAGGCCTACCTCATATAATGTACTGTGGGGGGTTCTGCCACTCCTCCCACACAGAGAGTCTGTTGTGCATTCCCCAGCATATGCCGGTACACATTATACACCGGGTGGAGAGAGGGAAAGCGAGGTGCCTTGTCCAAGTGACACAACTAATTGGTACAGCGGGGCTCGACCACACAACCTTCGGCTTATGAGGCGAGCGATGATCCACTGCCACCACTTTGCCACTAAATTCGCAATTCTGGATTTTCTCGTATGGGACCCAGGGAAACAAGCATTGCTCATAACACAAAACCCGCAAGATCGGAATCAACTAAAATGTTTGTGGATAACTTTTCTCCAATTGATATCTAATAACCACGATACTAACGGCAAATGTGTCGGATCACGAAACGACACCTTTAATTTATCCCCAAATGTTAGTTACGCTTGTTGCATGTTGCCACAAGGACACGTTGTATACAAACCTGTTATACACAAATCCGTCAGATGAGAACTACAAGGTTCTACCTGGTATTATGGGATTTCTGTGAGATACTCATTTGCATTGCTGTGAAATGTTAAAATGAATGGTTATTGCTTTTTTCTAAATTTAAATCTGTTCAAAAGCGTCCCACTTCTGATAAATTCTTTGTTTTATAATTAGTGAAGGAGCTAGGACCCAGGTCAAAATTCATCGGTTACCCCTCAATACAGAAAAAGGTGGGACCTTTGGTAGTAGTATGACCCTCTATATCAACGCTAGGTAGGTAGTACTCTCAAATTGTTGGTCATATTTTTCAATAGGGGCCAGTTTAAGTTAACACAGGGGTCAAACTTTTAAATTTCTCGCAGTGTTGAAAGTATGCCATATTGTCCGTTACAGTGCATCAAGGATTCCAAAAATTGTATAGTTTGTACCAACTATGACCAATGTTTGGAGTTATAGGGTAAAAATGGCTAAAAGGTTAAATAAAGGCAATTTCTATTGTACAAGGGGTCAAAATCGGAATTTTCTCCAATTTTGTTGAAATGATTAGATGTTGTTCCTTAGCTAATGAGTCAAAATAAGGAATCGTTTGTACCATCTGCAATGCCTAGTTACCATGTCTGGGACAAAAATAGTCATAGGTCAACATATCCAATACATTGGTGTTGACCTTCTTTGACCCTTATCTTCAGTAAGTAAGCATGTGTACATAAGACCCAAACTGTACCTTTTAGGAGTCCCCTTCCCCAGGCAATAAACTTGCAAGTATAAAAATACTCAGATTAACTTTTGATGTTTGACCCTGTACAAAATTGAAATTACCTGTTGTACCATGGTAGCCATTTTAATTTATAATGCCAAAACCAATGGTCGTAGGTGTACAAACTATACATTTTTGGAATATTCTGATTAGAGGAACAATATGGCATACATTGCAACATGATTGGGGGCATTTTAAAAAGTTTGACCCATGTGTTTAAACTTAAATTGGACCCTATTGAAAAAGTGAACCACCATTTGAGAGTACTACCTACCTTTGATGTAGAGGGTCCATATACTAACTACCAAAGGTTGTCAGACCTTTTCTGTAGTGGAGGTGGGTAAACGAACTCTTAAATACGTCCCCTATGATATTCTGCTCCTCCTCTAAATTATGTTTTTGGTTGGCGACCATATTCAAAATGACCAACAGGACAGTATAACCATATTAATAAGTTTCAGCTCACGATACATTAAGTGAGGGCGTATATTAAACATACGGAGTTGCAGTTATGATCTTGGCCTATAGTGTGCTCCGGGGCGGGGGGGGGGGGCACTTGTATTAAAGGTGATGGATATGATGCATGACATGGACTTTCAAAATGCACCCTAAACACGTATTTCACCGACTAAAAAACAAGCTAAATCATACCCTAAAAGTATTTTTATGTTTATGATAACCTCAACACGTAGCAGTGCATTGAATCGGAAATATACCCTTTATTTTTGCTTTGCGTTACGTTCCAAGTTCTGATTACATTTTAGGATGAGTTGATCCCCGCTTAATGAGATATAACATGCATGACAATTTCAGGGTTACGAACAAAATACCCTTGATCCCATATTTGCTGTTTTGACACCTAAACGATTACGCGCGTACATCGCGCGTTGGAAAAAAGACACCCTTTTTACGCGTTTTCTGTCCACGCACATATTCCCCCTTGAATAACAAGGTGCCCCCCCCCCGGGCGTGTGCTATAAATTACACCGCTATAGATAACCATTAGGGCATTACCACGTTGTGGGGATCACTCAAGATATTATGCAATAGCAGTATTAATATAATTGTTAGTCGCAAGGCTAGCAGCACGTGACGACCTGAATGATATATCGATTCCATTCCTATGCCAAAAGTTCACAATTTCAGCTCACCAAATTAAATAGTATGGTTTGGTTGCGTATTCCGGTAGGATGTAGGTTTAAATTGATTTTGTGCTGGTCTGGGTTTCAATAGGGCTAAAACTGTCAAAAATAAAATTTGGGGTTCAAAGTTTTGGATGCTGCCCACTCTTTCAAGGGGGGGGGTGTTAGTACAGGGAAAATTAAAATTGAGTGAAATGGTGTTAATGTCACTCGCGTGAGAAAAAATATATATTGGCTTAGTTCAACATTTAGTTCAAGTGGTACAGCCCCTTAAAATGGTTCAAAGTTATTAGGAGTAAATGTTCCGCTGTTGTTGAAAAGTGGGCAGTGATTCCTCTTGTCATACTGAAACTGCTGCGGCTGTCATAATGCTGCCCCTTGAAGAAGGGCATAGCAGTCTTCTCTGGGTTTGAAATTTGAACCCTATCATGTCTAACAGTCTGCGTCCATATTGAATGAAAGACAGCAAGAAAAAATCAAGTTTAGCACCAAAATAATACGGGAATACTTTCATGGAACATACAAACACACTCAATGCGCCGAGTTTATCGTGGTTATTTCACATCAAAATGCATCAAGATAATACATGATCAAGACATATTATAAACCAATAATCTAATGAAATTTATGAAATGATATGACGGCAATAAGGGCCAGAAGTGACAGTTCCCTATACAAATATTAAGTTTCACATGAATTAAAAAAAACCTCCTATATGCATTTTGTTGCTAATTGCAGTATAACTGCTTCATAGTCAAAAGTGTTTGGTTTTACAGAATTAGTTTTTTATATATTAATTTCAATTATTAAGAAACACGCACACCATGTAAAGAGATTCAATATGCATCTTCAAAAGAATCTTTGCACGCTATATCAGCGTATTACTCATGCAAATGTTTCATCCCTAAAACAATGCCGACTAAATTAGACTATATGATTCATGAATCAATATGACTACGAAGTAGGATGATAGAGACTTTGACTTAAAGGAAGAGAAGAAGTGGTTGTTAAAAACTACTGATGCATTGTTTGTTTGTTTGTTTTTGTTTGTTTTTTAGTTTGTTTGCACGCATGTTTGATGAAGGTTGTGTCGTCTTGTTTTGATTTGCCAATCGTTTTTTTTCCCATGACACAAGCGGTTTTGTCCATTTGCAACTATGATCAAACATGTAAAAGGGCGGTTCTGGAAAAACAAATGTTTGTTCGGTGGTGCTCTTCTGTCTTGTTAGTGTTCCAATAGATGCAGATCATTCTATTAGGATCAAAATATAATGACCACACACCCCAGTAACAGCTTACTACCAGCCTCTTTTTAAGTGTTGGCTGAATACTAAAATCGTTGTTTTTCTATCTTTGCTAGGTTCACACACACGATCCGTTATCTTTCTTCATAAAAAACCGCCCCCCTTTCACGTTCGTACTAAGAGGCCATGCTTTGCACTCGGTTTAGAGCTTACGGGGTACGCAGAATATTTTGAACTGTTAACACCTTCTCCGGGGGTCCATGTTGCTATATAGTTCAGGTGGATGCTTATTTGTATTCCAATTATGCCCTCTAAATTTCCCATAAGGTTTTCACGTAAGTACTATCTGGTCTTACGTTACCTATTGATTTCTTATCGGTAAAACTTGGCTGCTATTTCAATATCGCTAGCCAAGGTCGACCTCAATTTAAAGAAAGATTTTCACCGGAAGTTTTTATCCAAGTCACATTCTTTCAGGATAAAAGTGAATACGCTACTTTAAAATTAATAAATGTTGCCAGTTTACGGCATATTGCAAATTGGTTTGTTTTAGATGATCAGGTAGGTGAAACAATTATTGTGCCTTTTTACGTAGAGCGTAAATTGAACAATAGCAGGAAGTGGACAGTAAAATTGTAAAATTGTAATAATATTGGTTGTTTACTTGCCTTGACTTACGATGCCATAGTGACGTCCCATAATGGATGATTGTAGTTGTGTTTGAGAGCAATGGAAAGATTGAAGCTCCATGTGGTTACAAAATTAAAGGAAACAGATCGGATTGATTAATAAGAAAATCTTTGCACGGTTGTTTTGTCGGATTGGATTTAACCGAAATAATAATAATTATAATTCCATTTGACGAAAATGGCGGAATCTACTTATTTATCCTTAGAAAGAAGTTTGTAATTAGAATAATTATTAACGTATACCGACAATAATTCAACGGCCATGAAAACGTCATTCAAATATACATATACGGGAAACAGCTCAATGTGCTAATCAACGCCGATTCCATTAGCTGCTCCGTTGGTTACATAAGTCAGTTACCATCGTTTGATTGGGCTAATTCATAATGCACAAACAGAAATATCACGTTTCGAGGGCTGCTATTGAATTAAGATCAAGGGATCCCCCCGTGTGATCTCCAAATCTAATTACAAAATCCCCTGCTTTATGACGCATGCGCACTCTTGAGGTTTACCGTGTATGGGGCACAGTAACCACATCACTCACGTTGGTTGTATGTAGTTAGTTCCGGTAAAAAAAAAAAAAAAAAACACAAGTCCTATTTGTGATATTTTGGTAGTCCGTGTGGCGAGTTAGTTTTCCGTGAGGTAACATGTTATTATTAAAATGAGAGCGCATAGCAATTATATTACTCTTATAGTAGAACAATAGTGACTTTCTATTCATGTGATAAAATCGGCCCCGGAAAGAATACCCTGGTCGGAAACGGTTAGGAGGCGTCCGTGCCACCCGCCATAGCGGTGGCGCTGTTCACGTGCTTCTATCGTAAAATATAATCGGATGTGTAAGGTGAATTGATATAAATGGCCAAACAGTCCTAAAACGTGTAAGATTCTACGCGTAACCTTACACGTATATATGCCTACCTTACTCTTAGAATATTGCAGACACTTGATTGGCTATCATGTTATGATGATAAAGCTTGCAAATCACATTCAGCCCAATCAATCTACCCGTAATGCTTCACGACCATGAAATATAAGTGATATTTCTGCACTGTTTCTTTTGCTAGATTTAGGATGTGTAAATGTGGTCCCTGTTAGTGATGGACGTATACCAATTTGATCGCGGTATCTGCGACGAGCTCCTGATTAATGAAGGCAACTTGGCCAGTTGGCATTGACAATATTTAAATAATCTTAAAAGACAAGCTAAAGATTAATTTTACTGGTTGAAAAGTAATTTAAAAGGCCATCAACATTTAGGATTGAATCTAACTCCGTTGTATTACAATTACGAAAAAGCCATATATTATGCAAAATGTTTCACTCTCCTTTAGTGGCATTGTGTAATTTTTCAACTCACGTGCGCAGAATAACATTTTTGCTTTTCTTTTCAAGAGTCATCTCGTTGCCCAATCTTGGGGATGATGCGTAAAAATACCAGCCACAAGGATCTCTCGTATCGCGCAACACTAATGACGTGTCGATGCATTCTTACACGCGTAAGATACGTACTACTACTCGTGTAATGTTTACATTAACAACCTTACGCTTTTTTTGAACCACTTGGCCATATGCTTACCCGCATAGATCATTTAGACGTTTTACGGTTGCATCTTAGACGTTTAAGGTGCATCTTAGACTTTTAAGGTTGCATCTTAAACGTGTAAGGTTACGCGTAGATTCTTACACGTTTTTAGGACCACTTGGCCATTCATCAATTGAAGCATATATGCAAGTTTCAGGTCTTATCATGTGATTTATGCATTGAACTTTATTCATCTGTGTCAATGGTTTTACGTCTGGTTGGAAAGAGAGTTTTCTTTAATCACATTTTTTCGTGCTTTTCAATGGGGCATTTATTTGGTACTGTGCCCCCTTCGACACGTACGTGCATATACTACCCATGGCATGGTTTTCGAGTGAACATGCTTATTTTCCATTTTTTGGAGATGAAAGTAGCTAAAAGTTTGATTAGAAATAGGCTATGCTCGTTTCCAGAGTCTAGTTCATTTTGATTACATTGTGAAAGCAATAGGGGTGTGGTCGGACTTTCACGAATATGTGTCGAGTTTCCTGTCCAATATGGCGACGTACATTCCAAATGAGAGAAAATTGCCACAAGTTTGCGAGATTTGATAGGGCATGTGTGTGTGTGGTGTGGGGGGGGGGGTGGAGCTAACCATTAAGTTGGATCCTATTGTAGGCCTACCAAAGATCATTATGCATATGACCGCTACCATCTAGATCTGATATATTTCCCATAAACAGTGGATAACTTTGAGGAAGGGACCTTGACGCAATTCGGAGAGCGCAACATTGCGGGATTTATATCACAACCAAGCATATAGTGAATCTAATTTGACACTTTTTTCTTGAAAATGTCTAACATTCTAATCATACAGAAAAAATATGAAAATTCAGATATTGATCATGTGAAGGGGGCACAGTACTCACATCACTCCACGTTCTGGTGTAAATTGGATTTAGTTCGCGGTTCAAAAACAAGTCCTTGGAGTCTTGGAGTCCAATACCATATATCGATTGCAATATATCATATTTTCAATATATTCCAGTATGTAATACGCTACCCATGATCATGACGTTATATAGGGGGGGGGAGGGGGGGGGGGGGGGTGACGTAAAAATGTGAATGTTTGTACTTATTTTTGATACCAATGTTATGAAGAATTCCACGCTATCTCAGTCCAAAATTTATAGGACCAAACTTCAAGTAGGGAATTAATGGGTGGTAACCACTCTCCTTAGGGTGTGCTGTTACAAAATGGCTCAGGTAGACGAGGGTTAATACTAAATGTATAGACATGTCACCCCAACACCCACATCATCAGTCGCCAACCACGCAAATCCTCAATTCAACAAACTTACTTATGTAAGTGCCCAAAGAAGGGAAGTCCATGGAACCCGACTAATTCAAACTTTAAATTTTTAACTGTAAGGCTGATATATTTTATATATTTTGGTGTGAAAAAAGCGCGTTTAAGTCAGATAATTACAAAAATCAGAGAGAAAGAGAGAGAGAGAGAGAGAGAGAGGGTGGAAAGGGATCCCTTAGTTACTTGTGTCTAGAAAGGCTTGTGGATTTTTATAAATATATGAGCCACTTTCGTGATTTTTATTTTGGACATACATCCAATATGAATCGCCATTGCAACCTATGACTTTCCTCAGTTTACAATAACAAAATGTGTTTCACTACATAATGAAAATGTCATATTATCTTATGGAACTCATTAACGCTTCATTTTACGGATAACGCACAAAGGAAGAAGAGCGAAAGAGATATTTCAACTTGTTCTATACAAAGCTCCATTTAAGATTTAGAAATCACCAAAGCGCAAAATAAATTTAATTGAAGCAAAAAGTCAAGTGAACGTAATGAACAGATATGTTTTTTTTTAATTTGCATTAAGCCGATAATAACGAGGTAGTTTAATAACCATAACTGAACGCTTATATTCTTTTTTTTGTTATTTTCATGGGATTGACGTCAATATTGTTTTGACAATAAAACAAATACATGTTTGCTTAATTTGCAAATAAGAAATGGAATACCTGCTGCATTGAATCAATCACAATACCAAGACAATTGAATATCCATTGAAAGGAATGGTTTGCATTTACGGTCAATCAATATCTAATTCGGTATGAACTCATTGACAGTGCAATCTACTTCAGATTTGGTTCACAAACGCGACGTTATAATATATTTGCTTTTTAGTGATATTGTATGATAAGTTTCAAATGCAATACATTCAGCACATTCGAGGTAATCATAATTTGTATTGATTTTACATTTTGGCATCAACTGAAATATCGTGGGTATTTGTTACAAAGCCAAGTGTCTAGTGTAACAAAGATGACTTCGCATTTCCAGCGATTACCAATTATTTTAAATAAATAAAGGTGATACAAAACAGCCAAAAAGGGAAAGTTGTGTTTATTTTTGTCTGCTTATTTGAGAGAGTATCTTTTCAGTGAGGCTACCAAATCCCGCGAAATTCGACCCAGTCAATTCAAGTAGATCATCCGCTAAGATCATTCCGGTGATGGAATTCCATTATATATTGTTTTTAACTTTGGCAATTTCACATGATTATCAACCAGACTCTTTCCACAGAAATTCTATTTTGAGTGCAAAACAGACCCATTAACCGCAATAACTAGGCAATAAATTTAGACCCTTTCTCCATTAAATGACCTACATTAAATAAAAATATTAAAGCGCATTTCGTGATCCCAACTTCGCCCTCCGACTTAACAAAAATATGTTTAGCTTAACATCCTCCCCTTCTTAAAAAGAAAATTAGAATTAAATGAAATTTTCCAAAATCTGGGTTTATACCTTTAACCATTTGGTGGTTATTTTACATACAGTTTTACACAGTGTCACAATTTTAACACTTTTATTATAATGTTTCTTGCATGGCTTCCTTCAGTCCTATCTCTTTTCATAAAGTTTAATATCAAATTTCTGAACAAATTAGGCACCGGACAAGGCATCTTCCAAGACATAATCTTTTCCTTTGATATTCTTATGTCCAGATTGTATCTTGTATTGTTAAACTCCCCCTGGACAAGTCTCTGCTTTTTCTAGTTTTCATCTTGTGATGAAAGTCCAACGGATTGTGATCCGTGAACAATAAACTGGGTGCACTGTTCTACTCAAGTACACTTCACAATTTTTGCAATGACAATAGCAAGCATACATTCTTTCTCTCATCGTTGACCACTTGTCATGGCTTAAAGGGTCTCCTTTACAGTCCCTAAACTCTATATGCTTCATTGTTTACCGCTTGTCACTTTGTTTGTGCTTAGGGGCTGGATTTTCACTCAGCAGGTAATTTAGTCTCCCCTGAAGAGGTAAGATTACCTCCAAATTCCTCTAATTTTGAGAGAAGAGTATCCTCTAAATTTGGGACCAAGTTCTCCTCGTCACTCTCTATGTGTAATGAGTATTTGGACGACATCATCACATGCTCCCTGTTTTCCTGTGAGGCGTTTCTGGTCATTTACCTAGTTATTACTGCACATGGCTGGGACAATGTCTATTTCCTCATTAGATTTATCCACTGTACAGGCACCTGGGAACTATGGATTGGAGTACTTTCCCCCCTGCCAACCAAGTC
This sequence comes from Ophioderma brevispina, assembly GCA_023653785.1. NCBI lineage: Eukaryota > Metazoa > Echinodermata > Ophiuroidea > Amphilepidida > Ophiodermatidae > Ophioderma > Ophioderma brevispina. The sequence goes on from JAMKCH010005375.1 coordinate 53,868, forward strand.
CCCTAACAACATGGATACCCCTGTTACGGGGTTCTTGTCTAACACCAATTGTGACATTTCCAGAAACCAAGTCTGAATTTACAATTCGTTTGTGAAGATGGACACTAATACAATCCATACCGATCACCTGAATCAATGCACTAGTTCCTGTGGAACGCTCAATATCAATGGAAGTGCACGTGTCCCCGCATGATTCTAATGGGTTTTGGATCTACAATCACCTGAAAGTGACACAATCCTCCAAACAAAGGTTAAATTCATCCTTACTTTTTCTGTGTCAATTCCCGTTTGTGGAAAATTTCTGTTTTGAACGGACAGAATGACAACTTTTGACCCTCAAAGTAACTGGCACAAACATTGGGTAGTGGGTTCGACTCAACTTTTGGCTCTCTCGTTTTTGGGTGGATAGCCATGTATCTCCAAACCAACTGGACCTTGTGTGTATGGCTTCTGACAGTGGATTGCATGTGAACTGTGATTTGGGTCCCATGCTGCCATGCTTTTGATTAGCACCATTACTGTCTTTACTCCCCTTTTCATGGGGAACCTGAATGGGATTTCCCCTCTGCGTGCTACCATGAGACGCTTTTGTTAGACCCGACTTTTGTTTGTACTTGTTGTACCTACTAAATTCTTGGCTAGGCTTACTAGTAGGACTTTTAATTTGTGTGTCAATGCATAGTCGTCGGCCCTTTCGGCTGCTTCACGCAAACGTCAATTTTGTTTAATCCAGATGTGTTTTGATATCTGGATGTAGACCAATTGATTTGAACTCGTCAAACTAAACTCAACTCCCCTAAGTTGACCAAAATTTTGCACGACTTCTTTTGACGCGAAGCCAGCGATCAAACATTTGTCCTTTTACCACGGGCCCAAATCAACATGGTCTGGTTAATCTTTTCTGACAAGACTGATTGTTGTCTATATTTTTTGTTGTTTGCCTCTGGTACCAAGTCATTTGCTTGAGCACTGCCTGATTAAACCTCATCATAATTACTACATCTGTCTAATGACATGGGCGAATATTTTTCTCGGGCTTTACCAAGGAACACTGACTGTAGCAACAAGGTCCAAGGACTCCTTGGGCCAGTTCAAGCTATTGGCAATTTACTCAAAGTGTCAGAAGTATTTGTCTACTTCTTGTTCCTGAAACTTTGGAACCAGGCGAATATTTTCGCCGCATCAAAACAGAGGGCTGGAAGAGTCTGATGAGCTGGCATTTGGTCAATTTTCTAACTCTAACCGGCTTCAAAGCTCTTTTGTTTCATCTCCATTTCCTTTCTTTCACTTGCAATTCGATTTGTATGTTAATTTAATTTTGCATTCCATTTCCTTTTGTTGATTTCTTTGTGCATCTCCTTTGCAATTTTCTTTTCCAATTCAATTTGCATCTCCTTTTCGTTTAGATCAAGCTCTTTTCAATTTTACGGCATCACTTGTGCCCTGTTCTTGAACTTCCTGAATCTTATTCAAATATGAACTATCCCAACCATCTTACCTGGACAAACTTTTCAATCCAAACTCATTTTTGTGATGACTTGCCCTTTCTCATTTGCAGTTTTGGCATTTTTTTTTCCAAAAAGGTTTTTTTTTTCCTCTTTTTCCCCGAATGCTGGCTAGTTTTCATCAAACTCTCCCAAGTTATTTGCCCTATGGACAACAACACGTCTGGATCAAACTCCATTGTGATTGTACTCTACAACACAATATAGCAACTTGAACCAAACTACAATGGTAGTAACTGTATACAAAGCACACAAATTGTGTTGCCAAAATTGTGCACAATTTTTACATATATAACACTTTTTTAGGTGGTTAAACTTTGGAATAAGTAAGGCTCAAATTTATCTCAAATGTCAATCCCGGACTAGCCCCCCAATGCTGTTTTATTAAGACATCTCGTAGACGTCCTAAGGTCAAAATACCTTTCAGAACCCAAATAAATGAGCCTTGTGCCACAGATGATCTAAATTATATAAATAAACCGTTTTAAATGATCTTTACGTTGATTTGGTTCAAGATTTGGTATGTCCAAACAAATTACATATATTAGCCACAATTAAGATTACATGTAACTTAATTGTAAACACAATGTCCATTTATCTCCACAAGAAGTGTTTTTGTAGTTCACCGATGATATGATCCTCACAGCGAAGACTCCAAATGACAGCATGCAAAGTTACAATTATAAATCCTCAGGAAATATTCCATGGGAAACTTCTTCAGTCCTGAAGATAACTTTTTGTCCAGCAGTTCAACGGACGAAGGTCACATAAGTCCCTCGACGACAATATAATAATATTCCCATATATCAGTCCAAGATAATCACCACGATTTCTGTCCTGTCCACAATTTGAATCCTATTTTTGCTTCCCATGCACTTTCGGCTTCAAAGACGACAGTAGAATGATTACAGAAGCACTCTGCTCACATGGATTTGCAAATAAATAAATCCTGGCACTGGTGTAATCAAATCTAACCATATTAAGAACAAACTAGCATAACCATAACTGTAAGGCTGAATTGCAACTGCTGACTCGAGCTTCAGTCAAATCTCAAATATATACTGACTTCACAAAGTTCCCAGTCCCTAAAATAGACATTACAACAGCATCTGCGAACCATAAACCTGAATCACATCACTTTCCATATTAACTCTATGGGGAAATTTCCTGATCTTACAATGTTTTTGCTCAATTAAAAGCATAAACAAGTTTCTAAGGTTAGCATCCTTGGGGAATTCCCCACTATCCCCTATTGTGCAATCTAAACAGGTGCACTTAGCAAACAAACTAGGGGAATCCCTTTTCCTCTATTTTTATTTAAACAAAGTGCTTTTCCCGGGATAAAATTCTTTTTCTCAAAACAATTGATAAAATATAATATTTTTAAAGTTTAATCAGAAAAATGTAGGCCATATAACATGACCAGCTAACAAATAAATTAGTATGGTGTGGTGGCGTATTCTGGTGGGATGTTTAGGTTGAAATTGGATTTTGTTGGCTGTTTGTGTTGCAAATGTAGGGCTTAAACTGTCAGAAATGATGGTGTTCCAACTTTGGACTGCTGCCCACTCACTCCTTCAAGGGGGGGGGGGAGGATGTTCGATACAAGGGAAAATTAAAATCGAGTCAAATTTGTGTTTTAATGTTCAATAACCGCGGTAGAAAACGATATATTTTCTTAAGGTTCCAACCTGTTAGTTCAAGCGGTACAAGCCCATAATTGTTCAAATTATTAATGGATACAATAGTTCCGAGTTGTTGAAAGGTGGTGGTCAAGGTGATTCCTCATTGTACATACTGAAACTGCTGCTGGCGCTGTCATATGCTTGCCCCCTTGTGGAAGAAAGAGTCCATCAGTCTAAATTTGAACCCTATATGTTTTCTAACAGTCGGGACAACTACGACAAGCAAGAAATCATTTTAGCACCAAATCCTACGGGAAAACTTTCATTGACAGAATACAAACCCAACTCAATGCGCGGGACCGTTTTTAGTAGTGGTTTATTTCCACACAAAATGCATCAAGATAATACAAGGATCAAGAACAATTATAAACCATAATCTAATTGAAATTATGAAAATAAATATATGGAGGCAATAATGGCCAGAAGTATATTCCCTCTAAAACCCCTAGTTTCGCTTTGAATTAAAAAAATAACATCTAAAAGTAGTATTATTAATTACCAATTTTTAACTCCAAAACCGGCCAGAACCATTGTAAAAGATCACGGTATTGCATCTTCAAAGATCTTTGCACCTATATATGTATTACTCTTGCAAATGTTTCATCCCTAAACAATATACCGACTAAATTAGACTATATGTACTTCATGAATCAATATGACTACGAAGTAGACTGCTAGTGACCTTGACTTAAAGAAAGAAAAGGTTTTAAAAATCTTAAAAAAAAAAACTTGTTTGTTTGTTTGGTTTGCATGTTGATGAAGGTTTGTGCTTGTCTTTGGTTTTGCCATTTTTTTTCCAAGACCCAAGCGGTTTTTGCTGTTCATATTTAGCATACTGTTATAAAACATGTAACATGGGAGGTTCTGGAAAACAATATTTGTTTTGTTGGTGCTCTTATGTTGATAGTTTGCCTATGATGGATACCGTGCTAAGCGGTCACTACGAATCCAAAGATGTAAAGCCACACACTATTATAACGCTTACTTACAACACAGCCTACGTTTTTGATTGGTTTGGGCTGAAAAAAATCGTTTTGTTTATATCTTCTTTACGAGGTTTTCCACATACACATCCGTTATCGTTCTTCATACACTTTCACAGCTCGGACTCCTAAGAGCCATGCTTTGCACTCGATTAGAATCTTACGGGTACCAGAACCTTTTCCGAACTGTTATCACCTTTCTCACCTTCTTCCGGGTTCATGTTGCTGATAGAGTTCATGTGGTTGCTCTAATTTGTATTCCAATTATGGCCTCTAAAGTTCGCCATAGGTGTCACGTAAGTACTATCTGGTCTTACGTTACCTTATTGATTTCTATGCGCAGACTACTGCCTTTTTTTCATATATCACTAATACAACAAGGTCTACCTCAATTGCCCCGGATATTCTGTTTATATCAACTCACATTTTTTTCGGGGATAAAGTGCATACGCTACTTTAAAATGAAAAATGTTGCAAGTACGCTATTTCAAATGGTTTGTTAAGATGATCAGGTATTGAAACAATTTATTTGCCTTTCTCTAAACGTAGATGTAATTTGACAATAGCATGAAGTGGACAGTAAAATTGTAAAATATCGATACCACATATCGTGTATGTTTATCTTTTTGCCTTGACTTACATGCCATAGTGACGCCATAAGGAAGTTTTGTGTTTTTTGAGATCAATGGAAAGGATGAAGCTCATGTGGTTTTTACAAAATTTAAACGATCTGATGTTTATAAGGAAAATCGGTTGTTTTTTCGGACTGGAATTAACAAATAATAATAATTTTTTTAATTTTTTTAATTTTTTTAATTTTTTTACTTATTTATTCATTAGAAAGAATTTTTGTATTGAATAATTATTATCGTATACCGACAATAATTCAACGGGGCCGCTGAAAACGTCATTCAAAGTGTGAAACTAGATCGGGGAAACAGAGCAATGTGCGTATCAACCACCAGATCCATTACTGCTAGCTCTCCTTTGGTTACACAAGTCAAGTTATCCATCGTTTGATTGGGCTAATCAAATGCAAAAAACATAAATAAATCACATTTCCGAGGCTGCATTGAATTAGGATCGGAGGGGGATGCCCCCGGTGAATCTCAAAATCTAATTACCAAATCCCCTCTTTTATGACGGCATGCACACTCTTTTGAGCTTAAAACCGTTCACAGTTTACTAGACAATTATCAACACAACGGTTATAGAAAATCGAAAATTGGGTCGCGCTATTCAAATATGTGTTTGCAGTTGCTGTGGCATTTGAGATTCTAGCACATCTGTTTTATTTGTTCACTTAACAGGCAACGTAGTGATAGAGTGTGCGCTTCCCGATAAAATTATGATTTTTTTTTTTACACATCAACACTTTAGTATATAATCCATACAATTTATGAAACACTTCCCAAACCCACCCCCTTTAATGTGCCAGCTTGGCTATCACGGGGGGAGGTCACACGGGTGGATGGTGGTGGTGGTGTGTGTTGTTTGTGTGGGGGGTGGGATGGCGGCGGTAATGTTGGGAGGCTGAACTTTTAGAAGTCTCCACTCATGTTAAAATGCAAGGCGAGCACTGTTAACAGATTACAAGGATCCTAACAATTATAATGACTTATGGGGGAAAAAATGTCAAACATAGAGCGAAAAAGTCAATTAAAATTGGCGTGAACATGGATCAATGTTAAAAGTTGCTTTGATTCAAGTATATGTGGTCCCTATGTTTCCCCTAACTTAAAAGAATGAAACGATATTATTTTGCCTCATGTCTTATTCTTATCTAGAGTCCAACAAAATAGTCACAGCAATATAATCCAATGCCGTACTAATAGCTGATTGACTTTGTGTGCCATTTATGTCAAGGCTAAATCCCGGCATTAACGAAACATTTCTCTAATTAATAACCGCTGGACGATTGGCGCCAGATAAGCGACGCAACCTCCATTTTGAAGCTCTGCAAAAAAAAACAAGCCAAAGCAGAGGAAAGTACAGCACAACGGACGCAGCACCATCCATGGACCATGTATGGCTGGAACATGCCTCAAGCAGAGGAGGGGCCATGCAGTGGGCAATCCCGAGCTGACCAGGTCACGCATGGGGGGGGGGACGGGATGGTGGGGGGTGACGGTTCTGGCGGAAAGGGTGGGAGGGTGGGGGTAGGGAAGGGGCGCCCCGTGCACAGGGTTGCCGAGTCAACCACTGTGGAGGATGGGTTACGGTCTGCTGAGCAGGAGGAGACGGGGAAGGGGGACTAAGCGTGCCGTGTGAAGTGGGGGGGGTATGTCGGCCAGCGGCAGGAGTGAGGGGTTATACCGGCTGTTATCGGGCGGGGGGGGGGAAAAGGAGGTGGGGTTGGGGGGTAAGGAGCCGAGGTGTGCGGTTCCGACAGCCCTAGAGGTGGCGCATGATGGGTGGGGGGTTGGGAACCCGTGAAGACAGCCAAGCCGGACTAGACCGCCGTGTAACGGAGAGTGGTATGTTGAGGTTGGGAAGAGGGGGTGTAAAAGAGAATGAGGGGTGTGGGGGTATAGGCTTGAGCGGTGGGCGTGGGGGGGTGAATGAAGTGGGAGAGGGATGTAAGAGGTGATAGCGGGGTTGTGTGGGGGGAGGAGTCGGTAGGTTGGGGGAGGGGGTGTACGTGGGGGGTTGGTGGCGGTATGTGTAGTGACAAGTGTAGAGTAAGCGTGGCCGGTTGGTGGAGGTGGGGGGAGAGTGGACTGGAAAGGAGATAATGAGAGTAGTAGGGGGGTCTATGGGGTTTATTATGCCGGGATTGGCAGTGGTTCTGAGGTAGGTGGAGGGTGCGTGAGGGACGGTTGGGGTGGAAGAACCTGTGGCGTGGGTCGGGGTGAGGGGAGGGTCGGAGCTAACGGCTAGTGGGGTGGTAGTGACAGAGATGGAGATGTTGGAAGGGGTGGTGGGGGTGTAGAGGGGGAGGGAGATGAGTGGAGGCGGTGGGAAAGGGGGAGCGACGCGGGACGTTGTGGGGGTGGGATGTGAGAGTGGGGGTGGGGGAGTTGCGGGGAGACTCCGGAGTCCTACCAACAGTAGTGGCGGCTGGGGAGTGGTGGTGGGGGTTGGTGTAAGGGAGGGCGGATTAGGCAGGGGGTGTACTGGACACGGGCTTTGGGCTATGTGGGATAGAGGGTGTGTGGAACGGGGCGGTAGAGGAATTGGGGGAAGGGGGAGTGAGGAGATGGGGGGGGTGGTGAGGAAGATTTAGGAGGTCGGGAGCGTGCGCGGACAGATTTGGATAGAAGGGTTGTGGCGGGGGGATCCCCCGACAGGTGGAAATGGGATCGGATGTCGATGGGGGGGGGGGTGCCGGGTGGGGTCGGCGGCGTGGCGCAGAGACCCGAAGAGCAGGTGGGGGGGCGTGGAGTGCGCAGGGGTAGGGATCAAGGACCCTAGGGAATGAGGATAAAGGATGGGGGTGTATGGTGGGCGACGGGGAGGGGTAAGGCTGGGTTGTAAGTGCGGCGGAGGATGCGCCTGTGGAGTGAGCCCTGTGGGCCAGGGGGGGGGGGAGGGGGGAGGGGGGTTAGTGCGAGTTGGGAGGGGGGTTACGTGGGAACGGCGTACACGAGGAGGAGGCCGGTGCAGGGATGGGAGTGGGGAAGGTGCGTGGGCGGAGGCCCTGGTTGATAAACTCGATATGGGCTTAGCTAAGGAGTAGTTCGTCCGGTTGGGGGGTTGCCTGGAGGTTGGGGAGGGGGAAGGGGGCGTGTGGGGGATCCGTAAGTATCCAATCGGGAGCACGGCAATGGTGGGAGGCTGGACGTATGAGAGTTATAGGGAGGGTCCTCAGGGGTGGATGTGTGGGGAATAGATGGGGAAGGTGGTGGTGTTGGGGTAGGTGCGGGGGGTGATGGTGTGGGGGCGCCGTGGAGGTAAGGGGTCGTCATTAGTGGTTGATATTCAGGGCGAGGGGGGGGGGTGGCTGAGGAGGGGGGGCCGGGGGCTGAGGGGCCGGCGCTGGGCTAGCGTGTGTAGGGTGAGTGGGAGGGCCTGGCCAGTAGCTGCCTAAGTGGGTGGCCGGGGTCCGACGGGGGGAGCGGTGCTCCGCGGGGGGGGCCTTCAAGTGGGTGGAGCGCCCGAAGTGTTCTGGCGGGTATGGATGGGGTTGGGGCTAGTCGATGCGGGGAAATGGTGATGGAGAGGGGGCGTGGAGGGGGGGGCTTCGTGACGGCGGGGAGTGGGGGCTTAGCAGTGGGGCATGGGAGCCGGGTTGGGGCCGAAAGGCGGTCACGGGAGGGGGGAGGAGGGAGAGGAGCGAGAGTGTAGCGCGGATGGAAATTGAGGGGGTGGAGTCCATAAGGGAAGGGAGGATGGGCGGGGACGTCTGGCGCGGCACGCTGGCCCAAATCTAACGGGAACTTGTGGGTAGCTTGTTGCAAGACGGTCCCCGGGTGGGGTCGATTCATGGAGCGTGACCCCTGGTGGGGGGAGGCGTAGGGGGAAGACCATCGGGCGTGCGTCGTGGGGGTGGGGTATCAGGGGGGGGCCGGGATCGGCGGAGTGAGAGTGAGACGGGTGTAACTTCTGCGGGTATAGTAGTGAGGTGCAAGGGCCAGCATGAGGGGGTGGGAGGTGTTTAAGGGAAGGTGGACTGAAGATGACAAGGGGGGGGAGGCAGGGGTGGGGGGGGGTGGATCGGAGAGGGAGGGCGGGTATAACGTGTACGGAGGGTGGGTAATCGCGAGAGTGATGGCTCGGAGGTGCGGTGTTGGTCAGCGGGTATCGGCATCCTGGAAGGGTGGGGGCCGCTGATAGGGTGGGCAGTCGCTGCGGTGGCCAGAATGGCCAGTCTTGGTATAGAGGCCGGCGTGGGGGTGAGGAGATGATCGGGGGGCACGGATAAGTGGGGGGTGAATGGAGGGAAGGAAGGGGCGTGGGGTGGGTAGGTAGCTGGGGGAGTGAAATGGAATGGCGATGGGCGGGGGTGTGTGGATTGGATTTGTTTGGTGGGGCGGGCCGCCAGGTTTAAGTAGGGCTCCCGGGAATGATGCAGCAGAGTCCGTGCGGAGCGTGAGACGGTCTGCTCGGCGGGGCGGGGGGTGGGTGCTTGGCTGGGGCAAGGGAGGCGAGAGGCGCCAACCAAAGGGCGTAGCGGATGATGAGGACTTCCGCGGGGGGGTATGCACGTGCAGGCGCGCGCGAGCAGAATAGCCTGGAAAGATCCGGGCGTACGATGAGAGGTTGGACGGCGACGAGATCGGGACGGGGTGAGAGAAAGACCGAAGAGGGTCCGGTTTGGGTCTGTGTCGGGTCATCTTGGTTAGTGATGCAGCCAGGGTGGGGGGGAAGGTTTGGGGCTCACTTGATCTGTCCGCTAGGGTGTGATTAAGTGGGGTGGAGGTAGCGTCCGGGGTACGGAGCTTGAGGATATGACCGGTGGGTAAGGATGGGTATTGGGGTGCGGTCCGGGAAGGGTCGCGGGGGCGGGAACCCGATGATTGTGAGCGGTGGTCGGCAGGAGGGAAGCGGCTGGAACAACGACTGCCCCCCGCCGTGTAATTTTGCGGGGTCGAGTAACTGATCAAGGCCTGGTTTGATGCTACATGGAGAGGAATGGCGTTCCATAAGCCTATCGAATAATGGGAGAAATGATCTGTTGTGGGAGGCCAAGTTGGACCATTAGATTTCCAAGAGCGGTGTTTAAGGTGTGAATGCCATGTGATGGATAAAAAAATGTTTCACCAAATTCTAATTTTCTTCTCAACAACCAATCAGCTATCAACAGATTTTTTGGAGGGCAACAAGGAAATTCAAGGAAATAGCATCGATACTTGATCTCTACAAGAACTCATACTTTCCATGCACTACCGTCAAATAGTGGACATTCTGAGCAACCCATTACTATATTCAAGGTCCCGGTTGAAGCCGTACTTTAAAAAAAATCGCCAAATGAACGTCCCAAGCAAGTCATTCTGCGGGCAGCTTTGCTGCTATACATTAATATGTCTAGGTTGCACAACGTAATTCTTTAAGGTGACTATGGTTTGCTGATGTTTAATAGCTGAGGACCAAGCCTCTTTGAAGCAATGCTCAATGGTCATAAATCAGCTATTTAATACATTCCATTATTACATGAATTAAACTATTCATTTTCTAACCTCTTTTCACAACTTCTTCTTTGAAAGTTACGAGTGATTTTTGTTTAACTTAGCAAGATAAAACACTAGCCAGCAGGTGAAAGTGGCCAGTCTAAAATTCACACCCTGTCACTCAATTGAGTGTACTCTGGATCGTAGCGACCTAATGGGATTTGGCTAACGGGCAATATAGATGAATAACAAGGTCTTCGTGAGTAACATTTTTTAAATGATAATAAAAAAGAACGTACAATAACCAACAAAATAACAGCAAACAAAGCAAGCACTGCTCAGCTGATTTTAGGAAATTGTGGAAAAGAACCATTGAAATTAACGCACAACTGGACTGCCTCAATATGATAGTATGCTTAAAGATGGTAGGTTTCTGAGTGTTGATAAATGTTTTCTTTACTACTTTCTCCTTAATGAAACGACTTTTTTTACAAAAACAACCAGTTCTTACCGATGTAGCAGGCTGGTTATTATATTGATTATATGTTCCGATTTGCACTATACTGAGAGGTTCCGGGCATAACCTTCTCTTCAAGTAGGGGTCTCGTATTAGTTTTCTGAATCAGTTTAATCCTATGTGCAAATCCGGTTGTTACTCTTCGCCGTTAGTTACACAATTGATATTGAGTTTTCCAATTAATTAGAGCATCATTAATCCTGCGTCCCCTTCGCCCTACTTTTCAACGATTTTAAGCACGTATACCTGGTCTTTCAAAGCACGTCGTGAAGTAGACCATACAGGTGAATGGAACTCTGATAAACTTACTTCTTAGAAAACTTCGTCTTCCTCACATTCCCAGAGGTTGGACCCAAATTCTTATTCAGCAACCCTTCAAACTATAGAAAAACTCTTCAAAAACTTCTTCCCCAAACGTTCTAGAATGGGATTCTGGGCTAAACCCTACTATAATAGGTATTTTGCACCTGTTTTTCGTTCCCATTCTTTTTTTATGGTAATTTCCCGTTGGCTTTCTGAGTTATGTTTCAGTTTGTCCACTCCATATTTGGTAAAATTTATATATTATATACATTCTCATTGCCCGTGATGAAGTGTAATAAATTAATAAATCAATAAATCAATAAAAGTGGTTGAATCAGTACCTGTATAGATTGTGTTGCGTTATAGGCTAAAAAAACTTAAGTTATCATTTCCGTATATTTTATATAGTCTGAAAATAATATTCCAGACATATTGTTTAGAAGACAGGATGTACAACACCAGTTTCATATAACAATAAACCAGTTAATTACTATGACAAAATTTGTAACCCAGTCAAATCGATCTGCCCTTTGTGGTGCAATATTTATAGTGTCACTACCAACAAGTAAAGGGATTGAACCTTTCAAAGACATGATAGAGAATACCAATAATGAATAATCCACAATTGGAATCCAATATTACGACTCGGAGACACAACAACCTAGCCCCTAAGTGGCACTATAAAATTGAAGGCAAAGCCTGCAAAGGGTAAATGTGTGGCCACTAATAAGATCTACACTGTTGCTCACAAAGTTGGAATATTTTGTTTTCAGACCCAATCTTATTTCTATTTGAACGCCTCAGTAATCATATAAGAGAGGTGAATGATTAAATAACGAGTCCCCACTACCCAGGTGAAGTGAACCCATGCATAATTTTGAATTATGCGACAATGCCTATAAAATGCCACACGTCTGCTGTTTGTTCCTTTTCTCTGCTCCAAGCCTCTGTGCAAGGAGTCATTTTTTTCAGAGTTGATTGTAACCTTTAAAACAAAAACTGGTAAAGAGGTTTCCAGGCCTAGGCTATGCCTCGTCCAACGGCATTGTCAATACCCCGAAGAATGCTTGCCATCCGACGGGAAGGGTACAAATAGGCCAAAGTCGCTGATTTCCTCCGGATATCGCAGACCACAGTCTTTAAAATCCTCAGACATCATCGAGAGGTGTGTCTTTTGAGGCCACGAAAATCTTCAAGGCGACCACGATTGACTACCAGACGGCATCATCACTGACTGCTTATTCTGTGCCGTAGAGCCTGGGAAATGCCAACGAGCCGCCTTCGTCGTTTGTGGAGAGGACACTATGGAATCAACGTTTCCCGCCAAGCTGAAAATCGGAGATTGCTCCAACATGGTTACAGAGCAAGACGAATGACCAAATGTCCACGCCCAACCGTTCACCACGTAGTTGGTCGACTTCGCTGGGATAGGGAGCACGGAAAATTACAGCTCTGATCCTGGCGAAATGTTGTGTTTATGGACGAAAGCCGCGACACCCTTGACAATCAAGATGGAAGACAAAGGTTCGTCACTTACGTGGTGAGAACCTCCGAGATGACAGTATTCAGGAATCGACTCAAGCTAGCGGCGGCTCAGTGATGGTATGGGGCGGTATTCATTATGGGGGGAAAACATCGCTGGTGTGTCAGATGGAAACATGAACGCCGTCGTGTACCTGGACATTCTGGAAAACCACTGTCTGCCACATGCAAAAAGGGTTTGCAAACAATTTTCGGCTGCAATACGACAACGTCACGCCGCACAGGGCCGCTGTAGTTAGACAATTTCTTGAGCCAGAGGGGGTGGAGCAGATACCATGGCCTGCTTGCTCCCATGATTTTAACCCTATCGAGTACGCCTGGGATGCCTTAGGCCCAGCCATCAATGACAGGGACAGTCTTCCTTAAACTCTACAGAAGTTAGAAACAAACAACGTTGTGGACAGTAGGCCTATGCCGCGACATAATGACGCACTTATTTATGCCAGGGGTGACCATACTTCACTGGAAGGGTTATTTCTGATTTTGTTTGCATAAATAACGAACGAGGACGAGGTCGTACAGGCACCGATATGGAGAAGACTAAGCTCTAGAAAGCTATGTCTTCCATTACTTTTAAAATCTCCTATTCGTTTATCACTTAAAAAGTCAAACATGCTTGTTGGCTGGCTCCAGGTTGCCATGACAACCAATGTACGTCAAACGGTGTATGAGTTACGTTTGTTTAAAGAATAGCCATTCATAGGCCTACCATGGTTACCATGACAACTGGGGAGAACATTTATACTGATTTTGAATCTTCGGGTCAAGGCATATATGATGATATATGATATATATAAGTGACATTTTAAGAAATGTGTGAAATAGGTAATCGAAATTTCCAGAAATAACGGGATGTAGGCAATAATCAAATTCCGCTGTCAAAACTGTGTCGCCATTGATACATCTTTTGAGGTAATTTGTTCCCTGAAGCGCAGAAATTTAAATGTATTTTTAAAATGTGCCACCAATAGATCAACCGCAATCATTTAACTACACTGAAATTCTATCCGAGACATTTGCAATCACAAACAACATTTGTGTTCGCTGTAAGTGATAGCAAAGGGTGTCAAGTTGCACAGTTACATCGGCATCTGCCAACTCAATCTCTTAGGATTAATATGTAACATCCACAGAGACACGCACAATACAAAATAACAACGCTGTAACTGCGTTGGCGGGGTGAATACTGACGGGGATGTAACAAAATACATGTATTTTGATATAAGAGCGATTGCCCCATATGTAAATGGATTACATATATTGAAACATAAAACTATACAGAAAATATTGATTCTGGGGGGTTTGTTTTGCTTTTTGATAGGCATTGAGGATTTCGATCCACTTTTAAATTGCATGAGACTGGGTGTCCTAAAAGTGTTAAATGAAGGATTTGGCTTCAAACCCAATTCAAAAGAATGGAAATGTATATTTTAGTTCGCTTGATTACGTAAGCATTTTTACTCAATTTTGATACCAATGTTTCTCCAATACAGAATTTCATGGAGAATATGAAAATCATGGGTGTCGTTTTTAACATGTGTTCTTGGGGGTTTTATAAGGGGGAAAAATGTGTACAGGGGTAAACAATAAACGTGTTTAAATTGTTTTAAAATTTATACCAATCTGTTCGGCTGCTCATAAGGTTTCTAAAAAGGTATAGCTTGCCATATTTACGACCTATTGTTTTAGTACAATATGCTCAATAAAGTTCAAGGTCATTATTTATAGAATTGTTCGATTTTGTTGAAACTGGTTTTAAATCGTTCATCGGGTCGTTCGTTCGTTCGTGTCCACAAGTCATTCGTAATGGCTAGTGGTGGTGTCAGGATTTGTTCAACTGTGTAAGCTGATCCGGGGCCGCGTGTATCTATGATACGGACGCTCCTGACATGGCCTGGGTCATACTAAATAAGAAAAATGTATAAAGATTCTGTGTTTCACCTTTCAAAGTGAGACTTTTTAGAGGTATGACTGGTGGTCTCCCATAGACCCTGTGGACCATGGCCATATTTGCCCTCTTAATTATTATCAAAACGTCATTGACAACGCGACCTTTATATTTTCGGCTTCTGTACAGTAAGAAGAACAATTTGGCACAAACCGTTGAATCTGAAATTTTACCCCCAGTGTGACCTTGAACCCGTTTTACCTTGTAACTCTTGTACTATAACACTCATGTAGGGCAAACTTTATACCTTTCTGTAATCCTTGCAAGGTACTGAACATGACTGTATACTTTAAACACATTTTGCCCCTTTTTATATTTTGCCCCCTGTATAAACCAGTGTAAACCTTGCCCCCTCCCCTAGAATTCATCCAAGAACAAATTTTAAAAAATGACAACCATGATTTTTTGGAATCCTCATACAATTTTGATTTAGAAAAAACCTTGGTTGCAAGATTGTATATGAAATCTTCACAAAAATACAGTTCCACATGCATGTACAACTTGTACAGCTGTCGACATTTTCAACAGTTTTTTTTTTAAATTCCCTTTCCTCGCTTGTTTTGTCAACTGGAGCATTTGCGTTGGTAACTGACTGACTCACTCAAGCGTATGAAAGGTGTTCCCAATGAGGTCCACGATATTTTATTGACATTTTACTTACCACCAAACTAGACTTGATCATATTTCATCAGAGAGACTCATCTTCCTACTTATCTACTTGTATGCCTTAGGGCGTGGTACACCAATTTTTTTTGAACTATGTTATTTGGCCCATCTGTTTTAGAAAACAGAGTAGAGTTTGCATTATGTGCATATGTCGGTGTAAAATTTTTTGCCGGTCAGTTGGGCCGTCAGTATTGTACAGCAACTCACAAACCAGTGATGGTGAACGGTAACATTTCAGAGTCTTTGATGATACCGAAGCTCTGCATGGAGATGACTACTCGCGCCCGTTGTGGTCATCATAGTTGTGGATTGTCTTTTTAACGAAAGCATCACTGGGTGTGGACCCTGTGGAATTTGGAATACACCCACGTCGCCTATAATGACTATTAAAGAAGGTACCTGCTTCCCAACGATCTGAATTTGCTGATTGGAACATTGCCTCTCTAGAGTCTACCCCCTCACGGGCCCAAAAATCATAGAAGATACACTTCAGCAGCGCAAAAAAGACCATGTATCATAATCAGTGTACCCAACCCATGACACTTGTGATCCTCAAACTTACACTACAAGTATACGTCAGTTTAAACGATTTTCAGATGGGTCTGCCCGGTCTATAAACGAATCCGACGGCGACTCTTATCGCCCCTACGCCGTAGGCGGCGCACTCACCATCAGCCATGACTTGGGGGGCATCTTTTGCATTTCTAGTTATACACCGCGTTTTAGTTGTAAGTGTACACAAAGAAGGATAATTTTGATCAGGTCTGAAGGCAAAAAACCACACTATTTCATGTTATCAATTTGTTATATCATCATGCGCGGCTCAGAAAAAAAATGTGAAATTTCTTGGCTGCCACAAATAGCGATAAAAAAAATTAACAAAAAATGGAAACGAACTGCGTGCGAATTTCACTCGCTTAATGACACAAATGAAACTATCATCGTATCCATTTCACTCTAAATACCACATTGTACCTCGCCGGTCATTTTCACTTGTACTGAGTAGTTCAGGCGAGTCACATTCCATGCACAAAAGAGACTATTTTGTTCAGATCTCCGAAATCGATCACATGGGCACGGAAGTGGTCCTTTCTAAAACAACAACAACCCGCACGGAAGATGGTCACGTTTTTCAAGAAAATACGATCGGTTCTTGGGAATGATTCAAAGTTTTCATACACGGAAATATATCACGTCTATTGTTACGTTATTTTTGTTTGGAATGGTTGAATTTACGAAAAATTATTTTTATCCCGGCTGTTATTACCAATTTTAGAAAACGTATTCTAACCATAAGCGTTAATTTCTCAGTCACGCAAAGTGGGCGAAGGATAACCTTCAATTTGTTACACAACAGTAAGAACTTGCCCTGGATCCAGTTTAGCCAGTCCCTGACATATCCTTCCATAAATCCATTGAAATAATAAAACGGTGCAATGTATGTGAATGTTGGGTTGAAATTTGTTAACATTGCAAAAAAAATGGTAGGTTTGTAATTCTATTATCATGAGTATGGAGCTTATTATCTATTTCGTTCGTAAGCAAATATGGCGGCGTGTGTTTTTGTTACTGTGTGTTTGGTGGCCGGGATGCCCCCCAGTAATGGCGGCGACGTAGAGGGGTCTTCGAGGCTTCCCCGTCGGATTCGTGTGTTTGTATATAAAGGATATTCGATTTAAGCTTAGCAATTTTAAACAGTGATTAGTGACATGGACAGCATAGGGAGTGCAAAAAACACGATGGAAATTGAGGGCTACTCCTCAGGAAATCTCTTGAGTCAGCCTTTAAGGCACCGACGTTTTTTTGCATATAAATAATGCTTGTCCATTTGCTGAATCACGTATGAAATAAATACGCTGAAATCGGGGTCCTTTTCATATGAAAATTCACAATTTGTTTTAAAATTTACGGATCCGGAAATTAGTTTCGTTACAAACGGTATATAGTGCATGTTATATTGTGCATAAATTTTAACTGCATGAAAAAGGAAAATCCTATTCATCTCTAACTTTGGAATTAAGCATTTTAGGTAACTATCTTTAGTTCTATATGACTATTTCTATATGTCTATATACTACACAGCAAAATTATATTTTGAAATCTCTGAATCAGCCTTTAATATTATTCATTATTAATCGTTTGCGTGTTTTTTAAGTAGGAAATAGCTGCGAATTCCTGTATTGTATTGACCACTTTGTCTTAATAAAGGTACATCTTAATACCATCTTGATTTTTTGCTTAAATCAAATTACCAATATTTTATTTAAATATCAATTCTAGGTTTGTAATTTTCGTAAAATATTTTTTTGAAAATACTCAATTTACCGTTGGTTGTGTTTACTTATAATTAACAAAATGATGCTTGAGCGTTCCATTCAATACACCGATATATTGCTGATTTCAAGGAAATGAACTTAATTACAAAGCTTGACTAATAGCCTTTAATGAGGTTTTACAATTGATTCTGTCATGCCCTGTATTATGTCGTGCAGAAGCGCTTGACGGAATCTCACTTGCATACTTGTGACTTCTATATGAAATATCTACCTGAATATTAGTTTGTCATATGTCAAGTATTGATAATGCTCTTGTGATGATATACAGCTTCACATAACACTCACAGTACTTTCTTTTCATGTCTTGAAGCTATTTACACAGAGCCTGGTACTATTACAATGTTAAACACACGTTGCAAGTTGCCGTACGGGGCTAACATGCTATAGTTAGACTCACTTTGCAGTCATTTTAAATTATGATAGTGAAATCTTTCGGGGGTATGTACAGGGGGTTAGTTATATTGATTTGATTTTTGTCTTGTTGATTATTTGATCTACTAGGGTCTCTCCATATTTTAGGGTAAAAAATAATACCTTTTATTTTGGAAAATACTTCCACCCCCTAATTTTACGACCATTTCAGTTCCAAAGACACCCTACTTTTCATGTCCTAAGCCATATTCTACCAAAAAAGTAGCTGGAAATTTTATGAATTTTTGGGAAAACCTAGTTCTGGAGACCACATCTTTTGGGCCTCAAATCAGTTCCGGAGCTTTAATTTTTGAAATCCGGGAGTCATATACCTACCCTCAAAAGAGTTGAGAATCCCCACCCCCACGGGGAGGGGAGGGGGTCTATGGTTGCATCAAGTGCAAGTGATCTAAAAAAAAGCGCAAAGCGCTGGCTTAGATGGATGCACCTATAAAACAAATTCTAATAAATATTGACTTGCACGCCAAAAATCAATGGTCTTAGTTTGCAGGGGAGCAGGGGTCTAAATACAAAACTAAGATCCTCTCTCAAAATTCAAAGAGATATTGAGTTGGCCCAAAATGTTGGCGCCTGTCTCGACTTTCATTAATAGACGTTTGGCGCAAACTAACTACAAAACTAAAGCCCTAGCCTTTTGGAGCCAAAACGGTATTTCTTGTATTTTGAGATAGGATGTTAGTTTCGTAGTTAGACCCCTGCTCAAAATTTTACAAAACTAAGACCCTAGCATTTTGGCACCAAATCAATATTTCAGTATTTTTTTATATATGCAAATATAGCATTTCATCTAAAGAACACTTTTTTGAGCCATTTTTCGTACCACAGGATATCTTAGGGTTTCGTCTTTCCATTGGTAACAAATTATGTACAGACTTTCCAATTGCGACGTCAATATGACGTCGCCAGTGGCGTAACAGGCGGGGGGGGGGGCAGGGGGGCAGGTTGCCCCCCCTGACGACTTTGGCCGGGAAAAAATTGACAAAAATCATGTTAAATCAGCCGTTTTTAGCCCTCTGACCGGGAAAAATTGGCCTTTTGACCCCCCCTGAGAGGGAAAATTTCCCAAGACTGGGAAATTTGCCCCCTCAGAGCGGGCAGGCCCGTTACGCCACTGGACGTCGCAGTTGTTTATGTAAAGAGCACTGTAATTTTGCAAACACTGGTGGTTAACCCTCGTCTACCTAAGCCATTTTTCGTAAATTATTCCGAAAAATTTGGTACCACAGGATAACGTATAGTTTTGTCTGTTCCATTGGTATCAAAATAAGTACAGACATTTTTAATCGTGACGGCTATATGACGTCGTTATACAATGAAAGGTTAAAAATATTGGATAGAGGGCGGAAAATTGATGTTTTGCAAAATTACAAATAAAAAAAAAATACAAAATAACTAACTAAATAAATAAATATATAAATAAATACACATACCACACACATCGTCGGCTTCATCACATACTGAACTATCTCACAAAATACGTGTTTCGAGAAAATCGCAATTGAAAATCACCCCTTCGTAATAAGCTCGAAACTTACCGATTGCGTCATTTACTACCAGGCAAAAGGAAATATCATCAAGAAAACACTTCAGAGTTTTTAATTCAGTGAAAAAAAATAAATGCTGGTTATCCAGCCAACATTGTTGACTGTAAACCTATGGATCAGTATGTGATAAAGATTTTTTTCCAAACGATGTCTGAGATAGAACACAGATAGACCAGTGTGTGACGTATTTTCACCGTATTATAACAAAAGGCGCAATTGTCGTATCGGTGTATGGCAGAGTGATCTATGTATAGCACTGTATGTGATACAGCATTGATATAGATCGGTATGTGATCGGTATATGATATATGTATCTTATCGATTTCGATTGCTTAGATAGAACACAGATAGCTCGGTATGCAATGTATTCATCGCCGTGTTAAAGTACACATGTACGTTATTTTTTAGTGTAGTAGTGATCTATGTCAGATAGCGCTGTATGTGAAAAAAATAAAATTGAATTAAATGCAGATAGGTCAAATTTGCTAATTAATATCTCATTAATTAGGTAGAGACCAATTCTGAAACTCTGCAATTATAAAGAGTTCAACGTCATATTAACACTACCGAATTTTCTAAAAATGTCAAAAATATGAGATAGAACAGTATGTGATGCAGCCGACGATATTATATAATATATTCCCATGCGTATATGAATAAAGCCAAGCTAAATATAATCCCATTCTTTATTCGTGATATGCACAGCCATGCACTCTCCATTACTTCCAAAAACATGGAATGGGCCAACATTTGCTTAAATGATACTTGAACCCTTTTAGCCATACTTCTCTCATCACGGATATTTTTGGAATATTTATTCATATTGAAGAAGTTTAACTTCCAAGAAGAAAGGTTATTTAAACAGTAATTAATTCGAAAGAAAGTACTTCATTCTTGTTTAAGAGTTAAGCACGCTGGCAATGGTGGCAAGGAGGTATATAATCAACTGAACGATTTTACACATGTTTAGGAGTTGTTCGAAACTTTTTGTATGTATTTATTTATTTTTTTGGCATACAACTCAACCCTAACTGCTCACATTCACCCTCCTCTTCCTGAGCAATTTTTAACAACACATTTTAACAACACATCCGAAATCATTGAACATCTGATTCCAATAAGTTGGTACCACATAATAGCTTAGAATTCAAATATTCCCATACGAGGTCACTATGACGTCATAAGTTTTAAAAAAAAAGGGTATAAGGTAAAAAGTAATTTTTTGCATGGGATTTTTTTTTTGGCATTGATTTTTTTTTTTCAAAAAAAATAATAAAAATAATAACTGGGTGTTATCATTCGGGTTGTTTCATTTGTTTGATCCTCGGGTACATTGAATTGAGTTTCGCGTCGTCATAAATTCTGGTATAATTATGAATACAGGTCATCTCTTTCTAAACACAGAAATTATTTTTAAAGTTATTTTACCCATGAAATGTACAAGTGTCAATTGTAGAGTTCATATACAATGAGGTGTTTCTTACATAATTTTGCAATAGGTTTTAGACATTTGACATATCTTTCTGAAATAAATGGAGAAGAGGGTTGACCTTTCTCTGGGGTCAAATGTCACTTTAACATCTAGGTCTGCAAAATGGCCCACCTAAATTTATCCTTCAGACTTCAAGGAACATTTTGGTATACAACTTTTTTGACAGCAGAGGTGCCCCCCCCCAAAAAAAAAATCTGCTCCCTAGGTAACAGGAACAATATGGATAGGTAAAAAGGAACATTGCAAAAATAAGATATAATTACACACATAAATAAATTAATACAGAAAATAAATTAATATAGAAGCAAAACAGGTAGAAGCAGGAGGGCAGGAACAAAGAACAACAGGGAAAAATGAGACATGAGATGAGGCTCTCCACTGCAAGCACGCATCCCCGCACGCATCACTCCCTCCCTCACTACCTCCCCCTCCCTCTCTCCCTCCCTCCCTCCCTCCCATGGCTGATTTTTTTTCAGGATCGTTTCCTAATGTTGTGCGAAGCAATATATCACAATTCTACAAGTTTCCTCCTTACTGAATTTTACTGTATATAAACGTTGCGCACCAATTCCTCTGGGAAAGTGGTTAAGGGGTTCCATTAACACCCCCTTCCCCTTGGGCACTAACCGGAGTGAATTTCCCTTGGGGTCACTTAATAAGTGTTAAGCGATGAATTATAATTATTATCCGTAAGCAATTGTCAAAAGTTTGAAATAAACCTGGTGTGGATATCATCATAATATTCATACAGAGTACAGAGAGGAGAGAAAATAAAAAAACCACAACGAAAGCTTGGCTGTTTTCAATTAGTTTTTTCTCCGCTTAGGGGAAAATTAAATTGCGGGATGGATAAAGAACACTAATCAGCCACTTTCAAAAGGCTTTTAGCAAATAAACAAGTAATCGTCGTCGCATTGAATATGCAGAGACCTACACTTAACCTTTAACGTAAACACACAAGTATTATATTCGACCTTAATAAAAAAAGACATCTTCCAATAATATACATTGAGGCCACTTCAAGCTAGCCATAAAATGTTTTGGTACACTAACTAAAAAGATCATGTTCTAATGAAACGTGAAATATTAATTGCTCCAGGAGAGTTAGCCACATTGCAGAGTTCAAAAATCTGTATAGTCGCTGGGCGGGAAAAACCTCCTATGTAACTCCAGAGGTCAAAGTAGATGCAAGCCCATATGTAAAATGTGGGCCCCCAGTGCTAAAACCTTCATATGTGCATTGGTCACATCGGGTTTCTATACCTTGAATTTAATGTCAAATATGATAGTAAATCATATGGCACTTATTTAAGAATCTGGAGAGTAAATTATACCCTTACCTAAATATATCTAAGAAAGGAAAACTTTCTAGTGCATGGCATGACAGCAAATTATTAAAGTTTTTGGGTTGTTCTCTTCGAAATGTTACATATGAGGTTTGGGTCATGTAACCGTTTTTATACAGTGAGAGTTTTGCTTTTAAGTTGTGCTTTTAGAGTCAAATGCACATATGAGGGTTTTCCCCCCGCGACGATATATAAAAAAAAAACAGAGAGGGGTCAATATTAGAGGCAAACAGGCCCAGATTTCGACTGATAAGGTTTTCTGCAATTTTATAGTTGATTAGCTTCAATGCATAAGATACGTACACATTGTGATGACAATGGGGATATTATTTTATTGCAGAAGTATGTTATTCTTAAAAAGGTTCCAAGTTTAAGGAGCAATGACGGGTAATAAAAGTTGTATAAAAGAAAACGAATCTACCACTGTACCAGAGGGGAAAATGACCAACGGTTGAATGAATTATTCACTCTTACAATTGTTGATCACATCAATTTAAACCCTCGTCTTACCAAACTCTTTTTGTTAACACGCGTTTACCAAGAGAGGGCGGGCACAGTGGTACCACCCCATCGAGCAATTCGTATAAAGCACCCGATGCTATGCTTTTGATACTGGTGTGATGCTACGTGAGCAGGAGCATTCTATAAGTATGCAGGGAGAAATTATTTTCTGTGGGAGACCATTGGACATTGGGATTTTCACAGCAAAGTCATTAAATTCTACTGAGCTCCTAAGGCGACGGTCAACTTAGAGCAGCTCAGGTAGCAGCAGGCTAAGGATATCTGGTGCTTATCCGTAAGTCACACGGTGGAAAGAGTGAAGATTCCAGCCGGCCTGCGATGACCCAATGGTTGGATGTGGTGAGCGATGATGTCATTCTCAGGGATACCAATGATGGAAATGACACGTCTCTGGATTGCATCAAGTCTGGATAGTGTAGTGGGTATTGCTCCACACCATGCTGAGCTTGCATATTCCATGTAAGATCGAACCATGGATTTATATCCATATCGTCCCTTAACTGCATTTTACTGCACTTTTCAAAAATCACCTACATCTAACAAGAACAATCAAAGCTTCACCCCTTCTTTGCAGTGATCGTCAGGTTGGTAGTCATTTTCCCGAGAAGGGCGTCAGTAATACAAATCGAGCAGATCGTGCCCCCCCCCCACCGCCCTGACACAAGACAGAAAACTTGTATTTAGCACAACTTCAGGCTTATCCAAGGGTATTTCATGATGGAATGATACGTACACATAAATTGTTTTGGCAACCGGGCGTTTTAAATTTGAAATCATAGCATCTAATGGAGATGCCGAGTACATCGACCCTCTTCCAGAGTTGTTCCAATAAAGAGGAGACTTAGATGGCCAGTTACAGCGTCTTTCTTGTTTGATATTGTTACAGTTTTACACTTGGCAGTGTTGTGCCGAAACACCCGGGTGCCGAAATACCCGGGTGCCGAACTTCCCTCCTCTTGTTCCCCCTAGCCTTGGGAATATATCAATATTTCCTATCATAAAATTGTTTACCATATCCAAACCAAAATATATGCCTATACCATCATTTCACCAACGAACACACAACTCTAGATCAACCGTGTTGGATTGCATTATGTCATTATGAAGCAGTGCCTGGCGGTCCCTTCTTTACTTTTACTGTCGAAGTACAGGGGCATTCGGCAGAGGATAAAGGAAGTGGAAAATAATAGTAGACGTGAATATGATGTCATACGATCTTTTAAAGCCAAAAGCACCCACATTGATCCTATGAAGATGAGTTCCCGCGTCCGTTTAGCAAGGTAGCCGAATTCGGAAGCAATGTATACGTTATATGCATTGATACTATGGCTCCCATTGCAAAGGTCCCCTTTATTGATTAGGAGGGCTATTAGGGTTTCAACACGGGTTATAGGTTTAGTGATAGGGTTGGTGTTATGTAGGGTTAAGATTAGGGTTATGTTAGGGTTATGGATTAGTTTAAGGAATAGGGTACGCTAGGGCCGATAGCTGGTGTATGCAGTAGGGGTTAATTTTACGGATAGCATAAGGGCTATTTTAGGGTTATATGCTTAAAACTCGTTTATGTTGTATGGGTTTGGGTTAGGGTTTGATTTTCTACTTGACAAATAGGGGGTTATGTATTTTTTTTCTGATGGAGGGGATCATCTTAGAAACAAATCAGCAGTAAATCATATGATTATGCACCTAATTGTGTGGGTTTGTGGGATGGGGTGTCAAATATGAGTCAGTATGGGGTATATAACTTTGCATTGGGGGTTGTGTAATTTTCCGAACACATTTTTCAATATTTTCAAGTTTTCAATTCCGGCCGAGTTAGCTGAGTCAACTGAACACTTATTTTGTGTCATCTTGTGTCCGTATAGCCAATTGACATAAAGACTTATTACATCCAACCCCCGCACGTTGTAATAGCCCAGTAGTTCTAACTTCAAAGTTAGCCCAGTAGTTCTGTGCCGAACTATTGGGATAACCATTGTTTCGGCAAGTAACCCGACGGCAAAGTCATCTGGGGCGCAGAAACAAAGAAGGCGCGATCATCGTACGTCGAAATTGACACAGTTCGCGGTATTTCAAGGAGGGTACACGTTGACAACCAAAGTGAACACGTTTTACAAACATGTTTTTTTGTTAATAGCAAAAATTTATAAACCATCTTCCAGATCTGCTGATTTTACATAATTTTTTTCTTCGTGTAAAAATGTTGGCCTCAATCCACGCCACATAAAAGTCGTATTGACCTTCCCGGATAAACATACAAACCCTCAGCATGAATAGAATGGTCGTAAACTGTTTTTATCTTTTTTTAACTTTTCAAAACTTTTTAAACTTGTTTAAAACTTAAAAACTTCTAAGCGACACAAATAAAGAAACAATCACACTGTAGAAATAATCTAACATATTTAATCCATTTTCTTTGTATAAACTTTTCAAAACCTCTTATAAAGTTAAAAAGGCTAAAGGCTAAAGCAACTAATGCCTTCATATCTGCGTTTTAAGAATGTGATATTTACATTCTCTCTTCCCTGGTTCTCTTAAACAAACACATGGTTCCTGATTACGTTCACGCTAAAAGGTGTCAGTCTTGGTTGCAGACGGGTCTTTTCTATATTTTGCATTTGCACACTACACGGCCAATTTCTTCATGGTAGTTACCACACAGCTACTACCGAGTAGACAAGGATTACCTACCCACTAGACGTACACTCGCCCGGCCAGGATTCGTGGATTTTTGCCGCATAGACGTGAGACAGATAGTGTACACATAGCGGCTGTCTGCGCTGTCGTGGAGTAGCTACGTGGTTACAACCGGCTCTCAGCGCGCGCGATATGCTCATGGCCATTTATGTTTTTAGATATTTTTGGCATATCTACAAGGTTGTGCACGAATATGTTTTTTTTTATGATGAACTACAGGTAGCCATTGGGGTAGACAGCAGAGTAGTCACCATCATTATATACCGACTAACCTCGTACTTTTGTAAGGCCCTGCCTCTTGCAGCTACTACTGCCCCTGCAATTAGTCCAGTGTGGTACGTACAGTAGTGCAGTTGCCGTAGACATGGTTACACCTGGCACAAAAAGTAATCCGGGCATAGTTTTTTCGATCAGATTGGTGCCAAAGTCAGAACCATTTTGAAAGTTTTCGACAAATATACTTTTGTTTGCCTAAGGTCTACTCTTTCATTTAATACCTGGCTTGTACAAGCGTGCATAAATGGCTGAGATAGAGCCGCCGCGAAAACCAAACCCCAAAAACCAAAAGTTGCAGTTTTTGAATTTTTCAATGGGCATTTTCATGTACTGGACACGAACACGTTACCACAATCAATATTGCAAGTAGGCTTCTCGCTCATTCAGATTCGAAAACCTCTATGTGCCAATCATACACACGATCTATTGCGTTGTACCACACATGAACCATTGAAAAATCCAAAAACTGCAACTTTGGTTGGGGGTTTTGCGTCTTTCGGGCGCTCTATCTCAGCCAGTTTTTGCAGCTTTTTTACAAGCAGGTGTTAAATGAAAGTAGGGCAAGCCTAGGGAACAAAATGTTATTTCCGAAAACTTTTAAAATAGTCTGAACTTTGGCACAATACTGATCTAAACATGCCGGCTGAGATACTTTGTTGTGCCAGGTGTAGCTGCCGTATAGGCTACCACGTTGAGTAAGAAAACGGCCGTGTCTTACGTTTCAATTTTGTTTTTTATTGATATTTATTGTACTTTTTCTAAATAGATTACATTACTGTTATTGAAATACTTAACATGATTTACCAAACTGTTTACTTGAAGGGAAAAATCGTCTATGTAGACTTTCAACTGGCGACTGCCTCCGGCGGTGTAAATGATCTTCACTTGAATACTAATCTGGTGTTTCAGAAATTTGTTCGCGAACATTAAACGGGATAGATTAGATTCGTATCTCAGTTGTTTACCATCTCTCCGCATACGCTGGTGCATATTGATAGTTAAACATCATGTGACATTCAAATTCACATCTCGCATCGCCACTGTAGAATGATATTTGAAGTCACGGATTCCACTTGAACGTATACCTTTCCAAAGATGGGCGAATGCACAGCATTTGAAAAAAAAAAAAAAAAAAAAAAGCTTGCAACGCGTTGTGAAGCTCGCAACGCGTTGTGAAGGTTTGCAACGCGTTGCAAGGTATCTAGCAACGCGTTGTGGGTCTATTTTTTGAAATACGTCACAGAAATTCATGATTTTGATTGGACGACACAGCAACGCGTTGCTGAAATGTCGCAACGCGTTGCTACTTTCTCGCAACGTGTTGCAGCAATACGATATGGCCTTTGTGGCTTGCCATAGTCGTGGAGTAGCTACGTGGTTACACCGGCTCTCAGCGCGCGCGATATTTCTCATGGCCAATTTTGTTTTTTAGATATTTTTGGCATATATACATGTGCACGAATATGTTTTTTATGATGCCCGATTTGAATTTTGTAATGCTTAACAGAGAACGAGTGTATAGCGCCCTCATTTCATGAAATTTTCATCCACTCTCAAAATGGCGTTGTGGTAGCTGCGTGTCTACTCCGGTACTGTATACGCAACATCCACCTTCTCTCCACCTAGTGGGTACAGCAGAGTAGTCACATCATTGTATACCGAATAACTCGGTACTTTGTAAGCCCTATCTTGCAGCTACTGCCCCGCAATTAGCCCAGTGTGTACTGTACTGTAGCTGCAGTTGCGGTAGACATGGTGTAGCTGCCGTATAGGCTACCACGTGAGTAAGAAAACGGCCGTGTAGCTTACGTTTCAATTTTGTTTTTTATTGTTTTATTGTACTTATTTCTTAAATATATTAACATTACTGTTATTTGAAATACTTAAATGATTTTACCAAACTGTTTACTTGAAGGAAAAAAAATCGTCTAGTAGACTTTCAAAACTGGCGATGGCCTCCGGCGTGTCAATGATTCACTGGAATACTGAAATCCTGGTGTTCGATAAATGTTCGCAAACAATTACGGATTAGTATGAGATTCGTATCCAGATTGTTATCTCTCAGCATACGCTGTGCATATTGCTAGGTTTAAAACATGTGAAATTCAAATATACATCTCGATCGACACTGAAGAATGATAGTGAAGTCACGGATTCCACTTGACCGTATACCTTTCCAAAGAGATTGGCGAATGAGACTGCAAGCATTTGACGAAAAAAGTGATGACTGCTCTACCCAAGTGCAATATCCTTTCTTGAATAAAAATACGTTTGGCTTTCGTTACAAAGTGGTACTAATGGTCGCGTTTTTATCGGGCATGTAAACACAAGTAGTCGACATTTTGAGGAGAGAAACAAATTCAGTGCAGGTAACCTTTTCAAATATACAGCTTTTAACGAGCGTTTTAGACATTTACGTTAAAATACTCGTTCACATCATACTCTGTTTGTACACGGTTAATTGATTTGCCGAGCGCCTATTTCGAGATAAAGCACGTTAATGATGAGATGGGACACGGCAAAAGTGTCTTACACGTATAGTAAATTATTTATATCGTCATGTGAGTGCCAGAAGGTCGCAAGTGTAATAGCTGTCATTTTCAGAAATTCCCCTCAGATATATAATATATACCAATCTTTGGTCAGTGGCTCTTGAAATGTTCTTAAGGCGATACAATCATCTGAAGAACCGTTTGAAGATCAAGATCTTGGTCAGTGCTTTTTTTGAATGGTTCTTCAGGCGATAAGCACATGAAGAAACCATTCCACAGCCACTTGATCAATGAAAGGCAAATTGGGTTATACAATAGATGGCAGCACAAAGATGCATCATATGGAAGCTATGTCAGTTACGCTTGTTGCACTCACATGCGATATGAATATGAAAAATTATTAATGTTGGAAATTGTTGGTCACAAATTGTGCCACACTTGCTTCTTTCATGCAATGGCTCACCGCATCAATGGAAACGAGAAAGTCTGGACCAGATGAAACGACAATTCTACGAGGACACTTGAGTCGAACTGGCAAAGATTTTCTGACTAGTTAGAGCTTCACTGCGAGAGAGTCCAGTGATATTTGAAGCTTGGAAAAACATCCCGGTGTCATATATACCAGTGTCCGTGTACTGAGTTGTCCTACACCCCTCTGTCTATTGAGTGTGGTACGCGTTATTTGTCTCAGCATTGTACCCAAATGGCTTCGTATACAAGGTCACGGTTATTCCGAGTAGTAGTAGTGAATCTTTATTTATTCAGGGAAACTCAATTCAGTTGTACAAAAAACTGGTCTCCCATGAGACCTGATACAGATTGACAGTATGACATGACACAGGTATTTACAAAACTTTAACAACTGATATAAGAAGACTTTTTCAATTGAATATAAACCATACATGAATATAAAAACAAAGAAACACATGTTTTCAACAAACAGCCAATGAAATGAGAATACAGAGGGTGAAGCTAATGATCCAAATACTAATGTTGGCCTTGAAACACATTAAAGGTATTGAAGTCAAAGACTTCGAACACCAATGAAAGTCTGTTCCACTCTGATGCACCTCATAATAAAATGTCCGCTTGACTGCATTCCCAGATAGCACGCATATATTGGCCCAAAATATGGTATCCCTATCGATAGTCATGGATCGGAATAACGTGGCTAACGTATATTGGGCCACTATTGGTTTTCCATTGCAATGTGATTATCGGTTTCATATCGGCCATCCTTTACTGGTCTACAATGGCGCATCATATGGGCAATCGACCAACAGCCAATATAGAGCCAATTACTGGGTAACGTTGCCAAATTGGCTTAAGGTAACTGTTTGCCTAAAAATAGCAGGGTGAGAAAACAATAAAAAACATAACAGAAATACGCTAAAATCTTCAAGGACGATTGTGTGATCAGAACACAATATTTCAAAAAGATTATACTATATAATCCCAATTTCAATAAAAAAATAAAGGTTTTTTTTAATTATTGTGTTTTTCATTTTAATAATTTATTTAAATTTAGCAGTTGAAAAATATTTATTTTGTCAATAAAATATGGATATATTCCCAATATGGTTCAATATCTATTACCAAGAATTGGCCCATACTGTGCCAAAACATTGGCCCGGGCCCATTATTGGTCCCCCCAATTTGGGCCGATGAGCCTAAATAATATTGAACCGATAGCTGTTCGCAAATACTGGTCCGATATTGGTATAAAATGGGAGTCTTTAAGTCCAATACCCAAATTTATGGTCAAGCTAGGTTGAACAAAATATGGGCGAGGACGCAGTCGAGCCCCATATTTTTTTCAATCAAATAATAGCGAGACCAATAAAAGTTGGGTATGGGCGAAAACAGAATCTAATTTTATAAGTAGTTGTTTTGAGAATCTTGTGTCCTAATACTATACACAATTCATTAAGCTTGGCAGTTCATGGGACTTGGGCCAACACCCCGGGGGCCAATATGTCTCTGTAAAATAACAATCCCCTGTCTACACCGTCACCACTTCAGATGACGAATTATCGCCGATCTGATGTTTTATAGAGATCAAGTTTGTTAATTATCTCCGTCGTCGTGGCGGACGTCAACCCCCCCCAAAATTTGTTTCCTCAAGATTTTCGCGAGTTGCTCTTTGTCTACCAAAGATCGAGTACACAAGGTCATGGCCACATTGCTACTGTACTGACCCTGATCAAGCGATTAACTTGTCATGCTTGTGCTTTACTTTACTGAAAATCTTTATCCAAACAGCGCGGTTGTACTCTCCCGGTGTGGGCACTATCCACAATCCATTTATTGTTGAAAATCTACTTCCACCGGCAGAGAATTAGCATCTCGCAAGGTAAATAAAAACAAAACGGGCCTGACATGTCGATGCAAAATTGACATGACATGACCGGACATTATGTGCACACGCTACCACTTGACGCTACCTACTTCCGGGGTAAATAAATTAGCCTATCCTTGGCCGTCACGCGGCATTATACCGTGTTATTCGACGAAAATTGGCGGGGCCACCGTAATTGATACAAATGGGTATATATGTGGGTTCATGTGCACATGCGGCTTAATACAGTCTCGTTACCAGGGTGCACAGACAAAAACTGCATTAGGAATGGGTTTGTTTAAAATTCAATGAAAGTTAAGGGGGACTGATCCAAAAGGGGGTGGAAGTTTTTGGACACCAAAGTTTCGGGAGTGTAGATTATTGAGAAGTGTTGTTTTTATTGGTTTCCCGGCATGTGTATAGTAATATAGGACGGAAGATTCTAAAAACATAATAATGAGTATATATTGGCCTATATTGGCACAATATCTCCATGTTATCTGGGTTGTTATTCCAAGGTGCAAGACAAGGGTATTACAAGATGCTTCTGGGCATTTTGAATGAAATTGAAAGCAGTAAAACATAAATTGAGATGAGGGGTAAGATGGAGCAAGATTTTGAAGACATTAAAAACAGAATAAGAAGTTGTTTTTCCATCTTTCATTCCATCCTCTCCCAGCAAGAGTTATCATATCGGAAATGGGTGTTCTGATGTCCGCAGGCACTACGGACACGTGCAAGTTTGTTTTGAAAGAGAATTTGGAGAGAATTACGATGGTCAGAGATGCAGTTGACCAAACAGGACTGAATAAATCAAAGGTGGAAAAAAACTCGAGCATTTGCGAGTAATTTTAAAGTGGATGGAGGAAGATAGTACTAACTCTCCGAATATTATACACCAATCGTTTTAGAATAAGAGATAATTAATCCACATGATCGCTCCAGTTAAAAATTGGATCAAAATATACCCAAGTACTGTGAATTTTATAGACCTTTCAATCGTTTCATACCCTAAATGACTGTGAAATGTTATCACAATATTCAAGGCATGATTGGTTCCAAAAAGCATGTACTTAGTTTCCTAATGGTGTTTAAGTGAGCTGTTTTTGACTTCAAACCAATGAGCAATTTTCAACAAACTGTTCTTCATCTGACACTGAATAGATGTTGAGTCTGAGAGGTGCAAAGTAAAGTCGTATCATCAGCATACCTACACATTGCCATCATACTCAGGAAGAGAATTAACATATATTAATAAACACAGGACTAATATAGAACCCTATGGAATGCCATGTACAGGCCTAAAATCAGAAAGTGTAGCATAATATTAACTGTTGGCATCTACCACTTAAGTATGATTTGAACCAAGTAAAGTATCCACGGGACACATATCTGCAAGCTTTTGCAGAAGAATTCATAGTTCTGTGTCAAAAGTTTTTTCAGATCAAGAAAACCAAGCTCCTATACTAGACCTTGGTTCATATTATGCAGAATGTAATCAGCAACATCAATAAGAGAAGTAGCAGTAGAGTGATATGTCTGAAGCCAACGACGGATTAAAATATTGTTTTCGGTTAAGAAATTATAAAGTTTATGCAGGACAGCACGTCAATAATTTTAGAAAATCCAGGAAGAACAGGAATTGGCTATATTATTTACATCAACTTATCACCATCCTTATAAATAGGTGGAACTTTGGCTTGCTTCCAGTCACTTTGGAAAGCATATGTATGAAGGAAGATTCAAATATAAGCAGAGATTTACATATTAACTGGAGCAGCCAATTCAATAAGCCTAACATCAAAATTACGAATACCAGGTGATTTTGTATTAGCCATTTTAACAATTTCATCAAAAACAACTCTGGTGTAATATAATTAAAATTGAAGTGAGTAGTGTCATTATTACCCAGAATATTATCATCACCATTATGATTAATATTTCAAATTTTTCAGCAGACTGTTCCCAATAGAATTAGGAACTCATTGATTTGTCAGTAGTATCTTTATCATTAACTGTGATACCATTATTGTTTATTGCGGCATGAACTGACGATTTACTGGTTATGGATTAACTTTTATATTGACCACAACTTTTTGAGTTCCTAATTTTCATTAATGACTTACTAGAATATGTTTTTTTTTCAAGTTTCGATTCAATTATGACTTTATTTCTTAATGACTTAGCAGTCTTCCAATCATCAGGATTGTTGGTTTTTGTGCAGCCTTTTAAAAGAGTAATCTCTATCCTTGTCATTGAAAAGTCCCTGTTAATCATTCAGGACGTGGTGAACCCTTATACAGCGTTTTTCTTCCTAGTGCATGTTTATCACCATACATTTTGAACATTTCTTTCCACACACTCAGGGCATCATTTACATCGTCATAATTCAAAACATCAACAAACGCATAATTATTAAAGTTACGCCATTGACCTATACTTAATTGTTTAGATGGTAATTATGTGTTTTATTTTTCGCACCAAATAAAATTAAGAGAGTGATCACTTATACAAAAACTAATGAACACCAGAGTGCAGAATACGATAGGATTAGATACGAAGCAAGATCAAGCTTTGTTTTGGTAGTTTCAGTCCTCTTATAATCATTAATAAGCTGTTTCATGTGCATGAGCTGCAAGATTATGAATTTTAGTACTATCACACTTTTTACATAAATCTAAATTAAAATCTCCAACAATTATAACATCATCAATAAATGGAAGGTAGTTTGTGAAGACCGCATCTAATTCTCACAGTAATGAGCCTTTGAGTCCGGTGTCGGTACACGTTCCAAGGAGAAGAGGCTTAGTGTGAGGTAATTAATTTCAACCCATAGTGGCCTCACATTATCATCATGTAAATCAATTTTTCTTGTAATAATACCCCTCTTTTAACTAACAAAATACCACCATGCTCCACTTGTTGTTCTCTCAAGCTTACAAAACGTAAACCCACCAATTTTTAATATTACTATTATATCATCATTGGGGTTTAGCCAAGTTTCTGTACGGCAAAGCATATCCAATAAATTGTGATCAAGTAAAATTCTAACATGGTCAAATTTGTAACGCAAAACTTTGCATGTTAAGCTGAGCTATTTTTAAAAACCCCCTTTAGACATTATACATTATAATCAATAAATGCTCATCCTATAAAAGCAGATCACACCAGAAGGAGGCACTATCAAATCAATACATACACAATCCATATGGAAAATTAAGAGCGCATTGATACAGATATTTTAGACCGAGGTGACCTAACTTGCGATTACAAGTGCCACAGGTATCCTCCAAAGGAGTACATAACGGAGAGTGAATATTATTGTTAACCTGAGACAGATAGATGAAAAAATGAATGAATGGTTTCTGAACAGGAACTTGGCTGTGTCACCATTTTTACATACACCACTTGAAATCATGATCAATGAACTTTTCAGATAATTTATTTTTAACAGTCCCCTTGGTATTTATCTAGAAATCCTGCCTAGCAGAGTGTCTTAATTGCAAATATAAAGTTCTGTGCCAATGAGACAGGTACCAACTGTCTTGAGAAGCCCATCACTTTGAGAGGTGTTTGCTTACATGTTTACATGTTGCTATGGTAGCTAGTACACTCTCCTCTGGGGAACACTTTCTTTACAACCGGTGTAAAGTAAGCGGATTAGGTGATGAGATGGAATAGAAAAGATGCTTGCATAAGATCTTTGAAGATAAGCACATCGGCGCAGTAACTGAATTCTGCACATATTATGATTATATTATCTCCAGTACTCTTGGGTTTGTCAAGTCCAAAGTTGCACATTTGTTTAAACTCACAGTATAACCGAAGTTTTTTTGTTCGCGAACGAGGCCATCTCAATCTAAAACTGGGCGGGTGATAACACCTAGAAACTTTCTTCAACTGCATGTACAGTAACAATGGTTCTGCAGTTTCAAATAAAACGAGCCATATGAAGTCTACTACAGCCATTATTTGTTGAGTCAATGTACCATAGTGTATAATAATAATGAGCAAGAGATTTATATAGCGCCTGATGCCTATTGGCCTCTAAGCGCATTCACAATGGTCGCTGATCACTGTGGCCCACCATACCATAAACATTTAGACTCATTTCAAGGGATGCAGCAGATCGGGATCAGCGCTTGCCCTTATCAACATCCATCGGATAAAACCATCGCGCCGGGATCAGCTTCCCAACTATCGCATGGGTAAATCGAGACACCTAATTTAAGCGGTTTAATTTCTTTTCCGGAAATTACAATATAGCTGTAATCTCAGCAGGGATCGAACGCAACGCCGAGGCGCCATGTGATGAGCATACACGGAGTCTAGCGCTTACCTATTGAGCTATCTTGTCCGCTCAGATATGGTGTTTATGTCCCGTGATCACTGATATATTCAAAAAAGAAATCGTAATGGGATTTTTACATTTTCATTTTCATTAAAATAATGTGCAAATGTTGGTAAGTATAATATGTAAGTATATAATGGGAAATTGGTTTACTTCGGCGAAATATGCAATCAAATTTCAGTATTTGGCTAAGATATATTCGCGTAGGAGCCTAATCTGGGCTCCATAGACACAACGGAATCAAACGTAAACCATGTTTCGTGTAGATTTTAATTGAATCGGTTGACCTATTCTTCGCCATTGATAGGCGTCCAAAGGACCATATCTCCTTCTACACCAGTCCAGAGTTCGAAATATGACCGAGGCATTGTCGATTTGATATATCCTCTGGGACCACTCTACCCGACCCTCCAAGAAAGTCACATATATTTCCGCTCAGGTTCACGTACTTAACGTGACAAGTTATCACAATCTTCGAAAGTAAGAGGGTTCACTTTCTAAATAAGATTTAAAAGCATTTAGGGTCTAACTCCTCCAAACATTACAAACCACTCACACAACACCACCCACAACACAAAACAAAACCAAACAATGCCAGAAAACGTGCACCGTAAATTGGGGCGAATTGATAAAATACATCAAAGTACATCGCACCAATCCATACGCCATGAAATTGAAGTGCATAACCGGTGCAATGGCAAGTCAATCATACCGGCGTCGCGTCACAAGTGGAACGCATTCGACTATTTGGTACTTTTGAGAATTTGTCATATACAGATGTTTTGTACTACAAATTCCCCATGTGCCAACCTCAAGTGGCTTACTTAGTCCAAAGATTAATTAACTAATTATGACGTGTTTACAAAACTGTAAACATGTCTCACTGTCCGCACTAATATTATAACGACGGTGTACTTGTCGAAAATCTATTCTGCGCATTCCCGTAAGCATCGTTATTTTCATTTTGAAGTCTTTATGTTTCATTATTGGACGTATTGGTGAACGTATTTTCAGGTCACGCTAGATTTGCTATTTGTCGTTTTCACATAAGGAACGTTTTTGCGCAAACCACGTCACAGAACGGACGCGTTTGCGCGACGCATTTGTTATTTACCACATTGACATTGCTATTTTGTCGTTTTTATATAGTGACGTATTTTATTTAACGGCCAATTCTCACGAAAAGTACGGCCAATTGCGTTTTTGCGTTTTGATCCACCATTTCTACACAATGCTTTTGGGATTCACACTGTTGATAGTGCAATTGAACTAAGAAAACCCATTTGGGAGATAAGTTTTCTATACTTTCGGTTGGGTTTATGTGACACATTGCCCTCAAACATGCCAAAATGGCAAAAAATGGCGTCCAATTCTCTATATTCCAATTTTTAAAAATTCAGAAACTACCACCTAACATATCAATTCTTTGAAAAATGGTTTTGATAGGTTAGGACATGTGCTGAAAATTCGATCGACCTATGTTTAAAGCTTGCATTTGCCTGACCGTTAATTTTTCAGGAGAACAAAATAAGGTGTCCAATAGAATTGGGTTTATCCATTATCTGCATCTCAACTAAATTCAAATATTAAAACGAGTATTAAGATAAAGGTTATGGTAACTTTTAAGAGGCAAACACTGAATGCTAATGGAAAATTATGCTGCAATCACCTGAAGTGGCAAATTTACTGGACCGGTTAAGGTCGAACTTGAAAAAAAAATCGGACCATGTTAAGGATGTTTAGTACGTTATCCATTTTTCTCAGCAAATAAGTAAGGAATAACCATGTAGATTGAGGTAGGTACAGGATCATGCATCATCACAAAACATAATAGAAAAACTAAGATATGTACTTCCTGGTCAATGTAGGGTGCATAAAGGTGTTTATTACGTTACTTAGGTCAGGTAGTTTATTACGTTATAGACTGATGGGCGACTGTGTTTTGTTACATTGCGACATCAAAGACCAATACCATTTGACTGGGTTGAACACGGAATATGACGTGCACAAAATGGTCACATATTTTGAGTTCCTGGTTCTAAGCATGGAATTTTGTGGCCATTTTAACTTTAAAAAGGATAAGTAATAAACAAAAGATTATTGTACTGTCAAAATGATTAATTATTCAAACATTGTCTTATATAAAAAAAAAAATAAGTGGTCCTAAGGTTCTCTTGTTGGAAAATAGTAATTCGTGATTCCATGGATTTTCATTGTTGATAAAGTATAAACCCTATACGTTTTCACACAAAGTTTGCAAGGCCTGCTTTACAAAATTCTGAGAGGTGGTGTTCGCAGTTTTGTCTCCCCTTATCAATGACACATAGTTTCAAGTAAAAGCTTGCATACAGAACAAAAATCGTGACAATTGTTTTTTTACTTTTTCAAAATCAAGTGGCGTCATTTTCGTGAGACTTTTCGCATATCTAAATAAATTGATAAAGGGAATAGTAAATATGTTTCAAATTTAACTTATTTTGGCGATTTGCCTAGATTTTTGATTAAATAACGTTTGAAGATTAACGGTATGGAGCAAATCAATATCGCAAATCTTTAAAGGCGTTTTTTCTCGAAATGCGTAGTTTGCATATATCGTCAGTATCTGGCA
Source organism: Ophioderma brevispina (assembly GCA_023653785.1). Classification (NCBI taxonomy): domain Eukaryota; kingdom Metazoa; phylum Echinodermata; class Ophiuroidea; order Amphilepidida; family Ophiodermatidae; genus Ophioderma; species Ophioderma brevispina. The sequence continues at coordinate 91,501 of JAMKCH010005375.1, forward strand.
CGGCCGACGATACGAATCAACATACTAGTGAGCAAGAAAAGGAAAAATATGTACGATGATATGCAGTCCTCCAGTAGCGCAATTAGCTGCCTAATTCAGTAGTTATTTCCGCTAGTGAGAATTGTTCTGGGGTGCAGATTCCAGTTTGAAAATACGTTTTTGTGTTTTGTTTTTTTGTGTGTTTTGTTGTTTTGTTTGCGTTGTTACTTATTGAATTCCGTATTTACCTTTTAACAAAGAACAGTAAAAAAACCTATTGTTTCAAAACACAGCCACTTGCACCATGCACCCTGTTTTCTTACATAAAGGCCCCTAGTGAAGAAAACTTAAATTTGAATGGTCGAGAAATTATTGAGTACTACGTCGGCAGAGTGCAATAACCAAATGTTAGTGACCATTTTTTTTGGCGCCCCCCAAAATTAAGGTTTTTACCCACAAAGTGGAATAACGTAGAATACAGTTTTAAGGCATTAAAATGATTAAAACATGCTTAATTCTGAAATACATTAACAAACTTAGGCATACAATACATCGCAAGTGCAACTGTGAAATATTCGGCATTGTTCTTAGTGTATCCCCATCGTTAGTGGCACTTGCGATCGTGTTGCACTCAACCATCGTTTGGGGCAACACCTTTTGTTTCTATTTTCTTGTTTTTTAAATAAAACAATTGAAAAGTACTCGAAAGTAATAAAAAGACATACTTTTATATTGTAATTACCGTTTATGTGCGAATAAGACAATATGCTCAAAACAAAGTAATAATGCACTTACAATGGTGATACACTAAAAGAAATTGTGAATGCAACACCATCTCAAGCGCATTTTGTCGCTGGGCGGGAAAAACTTCATATGTAATTCCAAAGGGCAAATGCAAAACCCACTAATTGAAAAAGTGGGCCCCAGTGCTAAAGCCTCATGCATTTGGTCACACCGTGTTCTAGTTCGAATTTCAAGCCAATATGATAGTAACATGTTCCAATGTTATTTCAGATTCTGAGCAAAAAATTATCTAAATTATTTTAAAAAAATCCTTTCTTGTTGCACAGGCATTACGCAATTATCGGTTTTTGTTGTCACCGGGGGGAGCAAAGAGGGAAAATGTGAGATAGTACCGGGGGAGGTGGAAGGGAGGGAAAACTGTAGGGGTAATAGTGACGAAAGCAAATGTTCAGATAGTTTGGTCATGTTTAAACCTACCGGTGTTTTAAACTACATGTGAGGTTTTTTGTTTTAAAGTCAATGCATATATGAGGTTTTTTCCCACCCAGCGACGATTTTGCAAACATCCAAACAACTTCCCTTAGCCCTAATTCTCGGGTAACGAGTAAAATAGTAGTTTCCTTCATAAACCAATATTTTGAAACTTCCGGTAAAATTTGATTTCCTGGGGACGAAGATATTAGTATATTTCTTCTTCTTTATCTAGTCATCGGTTGACGCTCCTTTCAACGCCACATCGAACCATTGAAATTACATAAATTCGAAATCCATTAGCATGTTTATACTGGCTTCATATTCATAATGTTTTGCCCCTAAGGACAACGAACATGCTAGACCCGTTCTGGACTTGCGCGCGGGAAATCTGAGATATGTATGTTTAATTCATAAGTATGCTTCTTCATGTGGGTGGATTATCTACCGCTGTTGGTGAAAGTACATCGTAGGTTTTTGGGATACCTATAAGGTTTGGGCAGGAGTCATTGCTATTGATTTGTAACCCAATGGGAGCTATCCATACTTGCTTATTTAACTTGAACGTAAATTCCATAAATTTGAAATGCAATCGAATAACCGCAATAATGGCCGATTTTTTTTTTTTTGGGTTGAAAAGAAGCGTTTTCAAAGTCGACTATTACACAATTTTCGGCGAAAAAAATCCCACGCGAAAGCGGCCCAGCGCGAAAACCAAATTTTGGGGGTCCCATTGAACCCCCGGTCACTTAAGTGTTAAGAAATTCAAAGGAGGTCGCTGTAGCACCATCCCAACCGGGGACCCCGGGTACTTTCTCATAGTAAGCAGTAGTAAGTAGTAAAGCAAGTTTTAATCCGGTTTTGTGCCTGTAAAACGGAGGTGGCCAGATACACCACTTCGTGGAAATTGGCCCTTCATACGTCCTCCATCTTCCACTTCGCCGGATTCAATGCATGATCCTCATCCTCAACCAACCCCCTCCTCCTACTCTCCTCCTCCACTTGCCCCTTACATGTCCTTCTTTTGTCGTCCCCTCTGTCCTCAAACCGTCCACCTCGAACTCAAAGGCCCTTCTTAACACATTCTCGTCTCTTCCTCACACGTGCCCATACCAAAATATATACCATATACGCCTTCGTCAACCGCTACTGCTTCTACCAAACCCACATCTGCATCAAGTCCCTCATTGTTATTCCTATCCATCACTTCACAACACATCGCTCTCATCATTGCTCTCTATGTCCCTTCTCAGGATCCCCATCTCATTTCGCTCAACACCGTGAGTTCTGTCTCACTCCATTCAATATCACCGATCTCACTCAGCTATATTATATACACCATTCCTTTCATCGTCGATGGAAAAAATTTCCCGTGGAGTCATTCTCTATGGCACGCTAGAGCGGACATAAAACGTCGTGTTTGACAAAGCGTATCGAGTTTGCAACGCTATGCCGGCAAATTCGCAAGTTTGCAACGATATGCCGGAGAGTTTGCAAGTTTGCAACGCTATGCCGGCGAGTTTGCAACGCTATGCCGGCGAGTTTGCAAGTTTATATCGCGACGACGGCGAGAGTTTGCAAGTTCGTATTCGTAATGCAATGACGGCGAGATGTTGTAAGTTTGCAACACGAAGACGGCGAGAGTTTGCATGTTCGTAACGCGATGACGGCGAGTTTTATTTTGATTTTGATTTGATTTTATTTTTTTTTATATTTATTTATATTTATAGAAAGTCACCTTTATTTATTAATTTGTATTTATTTAGTTAGTTACTGTTTTATTTATTATTCATTTATTTCTTTTTATTTTTACTTATATTTTATATTATATTATTATGCACTGTTTATTCTAACATGTATTTAAAAATACACCAAATGTATATAATAATATAAATATAAAATATAAGTAAATATAAATAAATAAAAATAAAGAAAAATAAATAAATAAAAAAATAACTAAATAAAAATAAATAAATAAAAGACAACTTTATATTAATATAACTTTATATAAATATAAATAAATAATAAATATAAATAAATAAAAAAAAATAAAAAAAAAATAAATAGCAACCATCACCAACTGGCAAACTCTCGCCGGCATAGCGTTGTAAACTTGCAAACTCGCCGGCGTTGCAAACTCCCCGACATAGCGTTGCAACTTGCAAACTCCCCGACATAGCGTTGCAAACTTGCAAACTCGCCGGCATAGCGTTGCAAGCTTACAAACTCGTCGGCAGAGCGTTGCAAACTCGACGCGGTTTGTCAACTCGACGTTTTATGCCCGCTCTAGCGTGCCATAATTCTCCACATTCTCTAAACTTCAACCACCCATTACTCACTCTAGCTCTCACGGCTGCTCACATTCACCATGCCCACTCACCCTGTCCCCCAGATACGTGAAATCATTCACGGATTCCACCTCATCACACAACTTTTCTACCTGTTCCACCATCCCTCCAGTTCCTTTCTCACATCTTCCACACGCAAAATCTCTTGCCAAACTTGAGGTCACTCTCTTCATCTTTGTGCATCTGTCATGGATCCATTTCCTACATTTATCACACTAAATTACTTTGACCCTTTTCCCACATATTACTCACTAACACCTCCCCTCCACCCGACTCACCATCACCTTTGTCTTCTCAAGATTTACCTTCAGGCCCTTACTCAAATGCTCCTTTCATTTCCAATTAAGGGATCCCTCAATTCCTCCATGGTCTCACACATTAAAACGAAGTCAACAGCATACAACATCTCCTTCATCAGACATTATTTTGCACCCTACGTATTCCTCTTGCAACATCATCAAAATTAACACTTCATCTATTGTTCCCTTCCCTGGCATAAAACCAAATTGCATCTCATCCACTTCCACTATCCTCCGAATTATATTATATAGTACCCTCTCCACAATCTTCATTGCATGCTCCAACAACTGATTGCATCCTCTTTCCTTTTAAAGCGAAATGCCAGGCTAATATAATTTGCGCTTCAACATATTATAAATACATTTTGTTTCAAATGAATGTCTTTCAGTTAGAAAAATGACACTATATTATTGATATCAAAGTAAAACGTTTATAATATCTTCCGTATATGATTGCAGCCATTTTGATCGGCCCACGAGAAAAATTGAAATCATGATGGTATATATTTAGTAGTACATAGTGTGTCTTGAAATAAGTATCCAGTGAAAGATTAGTGAATGCCATAACCAAACCTTTTCAGCTATATTCTGTTCAAGAACCCACTCCAGTTTTTAATCGATCGTTACTGCTTTTCTACTGGATACACTATATAATCTGATTTTCTGACCAGGAGTACCCTAGACATTCCTTAGACACCTGTTTTTATCTATTGACTTACAAAGTCATACAACGTCACCAATGCCGAGCGACGTCACCAATGCCGAACACGGTGACCTCAATGGGCAACATTTATTAGTTAATTCTGCTAATTAGGCAATCAATATTGCAGTAGATATTATTTCTTTCAGACCGCAAAGACATCTTTTAAAACATACTTAAATTAAAAATTAGCCTGTTAGTACACTTTAAAATCGTAACTACCGCACTCACCGCCCACTCCGGGATCCCCCTCCATCTAACATTCTCTGACACAACTCCTTCGTCACACCGATCATCACAGCTCTACTTGCAATAATCACCTCATTACTCACCTCCGAGGGTCCAGCAGCCTTTCCTATTTTCATTTCTGTGATTGCCTTCACCACTTCGCCAGCAGACATGACCAAATCACCCACACTTTGCACATTCTGGTCATCTGACATCTCACCTTAAAAATTCTCAATCTCTTCGCACTTCCTATACCACTCTGCGGAGCTTAGCCGCATTTCAACCTCACTCCTCCTCAAAAAACATTACGACTGTCACCACCCTATCACTCCTTCTTCCCACCTCTACCACCTTCTCACACAATTCCTCCTTCTCCAATACTCCCACACCCCCTATATCCCATCAGTATTTCCGGTCCACCGCAACTTGTACGTTTCCCCTCTACCCCACCATCCTAGCCCCTGCCATCTCCAACGCACATCCTGTACACAACACGTCCACCCTCCTCTTCCTCACCTCCCCACATATCTCCGCTCATTTCCTCTCAAACTCACTAAAACTTTGCCGTTGGATTTTTTCACCAACCATTCTGGGTATTGATTGGGTACAGTAAGACGACCACATAACAGGAAAAATGTAAATCGATTATATACAGATTTAAAATGACGTAATTTCGGTCCAAAATCTCATCGAGCGCCGGACATATTTCATGACGACAATGATAGGTATAAAAAGGGTATTTCATGTGGATATCATTTTATTTTCACTATGTTTCGGTGGTCAGGGTAGGCCAAAGACGACTGGAATACTTCTGTATACTCCATGTCGTCGCCCACGTCACATACGGTCTTATCTGACTAAATACCTTTTTCGTGAGAAAATCGCCATGAATTTCTACCGGGAGTATTTAATTTTTATTATGAGAAAACATTCTGAATTTAAGTTTTAACTTTGCTGAGTTTTGAAAGTGCAATTGTAATTCCTGATTAGAACTACAAATCATAAGTCTGTATTTAAACGCAAAAAAGGTGGGTATTTTACATTGACGGCTAATTTCACAGTTATGCTTCGTTTCAGATAGATCATGTAAACGCACGAGGCATATAAGACGCCCTAGATCTGAGTGAAAAACGTAACACACTTGTTTTACGCACAACGTACTTATACACGCCTATTGATTAACGTTTTGTAAATACGGCAGTATGTGAAATCGCGATATGCCGTTTTGAGCTAATTGATCAAAAATTCTTAATTAATTTCTCTCCTAATTCAGGTCACTTTCAAGATTGTACCTTTGTGCATGTATAGACCACATAATATTATAAGTAATATGCAAATATCTCACAAAAGTCAAAAATGTCAGATAAGACAATATGTTGATGTGGGCGACGATATATTTCTGCTTCCGTAGTGTCATAAGGGTGTTCCGAGTGGACCCCCCCTCTGGAAGCGCTTTAAATAAAAAGCAAACCGTTGGATATATTTTTTTTTTTATTTTAAATCAAAAGTGTGGGTATTGATGGGGGACCTCAACAACGACAGGGATCATAACATTGGTTGTGACAATTCAATGGGTGGGGGGCGGTCCAAACACTACTTTTTTTTTTTTGATTTTCCCTAACATTTTTCCTGGCTCATAATAGTTGAACATAATACCATTACCTTTTTCTGAAATCAAAATTAAAAAAAAAAATACTCAGTTACAATTAAAGGTGCAAATCAATTTTGAATACGCCAACCATTTTTAATGCTAAGGAGGCATAAAATATATATTTTTCACCAAAATAGGCATATCTGATCTTTAGACATTACATAAATTCTTGGAAAAAAATCTAGGTCTTTAAAACAGGACACTAGAAAAGCACATCATGTTCCTCATGTCCCGTCAAATCCTTATGCACTTAAGCGCTAAACACCGTTAATTTTTCAAGTGAAACTACCTATTTTGATACCCGAACAAAGTACGCGCGTGATACAACCTTAACTTTAACAAAATATATATATCCTAAATACGTGTTTTGTACCGAGCTTGATACCGCACTTTGGAATACAGGTGCCCCGGGCCTTGTTACAAAATTCTTGTTAGGACAGGAGTAAATCAATGGTAGTGTCACCGGTGCATTGTTGATGAATCCGGTGTTGGGGCGGATTTGTTTAGGTTTGTATTTAATCGAATTGGATATAAGTTTATCAATAAGCAAGCACCGCGTCGTTGTTCAAGTCCGCGTCTGTGTACATAACCTTCCAACAAATACTAAAGTACTCCTTTACTATTTGAATATTAGGGATCCTCGTGTCATATGTTGATTTAAAATAAGCTTCGTAAATTTTTGTACGAGTTAGAATCAGTTTTCATAATAAAACTCTAAGGTCATGCAAGATTTATTTATGTATGCACATACACACATTTCGAAGTTAACACAAACGGTAGGGTACGGGTGGGGAGGGAGATTTCGAGAGGGAGGGGAGAGGCGAATCAAAAAAGGGGGGGGAATGGAGGCAAGAGAGGGCGGGGAGGCTGGAGGGGAGGGGATGGAGGGGGGGGTGAACGGGGGGTGAAGAAGGCGGAGGTATGGAATAGGAAGGGGGGGGGGTAAAAAGGGGCGAAATTGGGAAGGAAGTAAGGTATTGGGAGGAGGGAAAAGGAGGGTAGTGGCGATGTGGCTGGAGGGCTGGGACGAGGAGGTCGAAGGTAGGGGGTGGATGGGGGGAAGAGAGGGGAAAGAGATTCAGGGCGGGGGGCGGGGAGGGGGAGGAGGCTGGTAGTGCGGTGAGAAAGAAGGGGACGTAGATGGCGAAGGTGGGCGATAGAGAAGGAGTGGCGGGGGGAGGTGGGGTTTGCAGAAAGGGGGAGGGAGGACAGAGAATTGGGAGAAAATTGGGAGGGAGGAGGCGGGGGGGGGTGGGAAAAGGAAAAAAATGGATAAGGCGGAAATGGGCGGGGAATGAGTCGAGAGTTGGAATTGGCGGAGGGAGGAGGTGGGAAGAGAAGGGTAGTGGTTGGGAGGTAGGGAGAGGGGAGGGGGAAATGTGCGGGAAGAGGGCTGCGTGGAGAAAGAGGGGGGAGGAAGGGAAAGGGGAAGAGAGACCAGAATAGACGAGAGAGGTGGTGGGAAAGTGTGGTACAGAGGGGCGGAGAAGCGGGCGGGGGGAGCGAGGAGGGCGGCGTAGGAGTAAGGTCAAGAAATGTATAAGGGGTGAGAAGGGGAGGACGAGGAGGGTGTGGTTTCAAGAAAAAAAGGTGAGACATAAGCCGAAGGGTTGAGGGGGTGAAAGGTGGAGGTGGGGAGGGGGGGTCAGAAAGGTTGGGACCAGAGGCTAGGGACGGTGGAAAGAGCATGAGTGAAACGGGGGCCTAGAAGGGCGGAAAAGCAACTAAAAAACGGGGGATGTAGAAAGAGTATGGAGGAACGCAGGCCACGAAGGGTGAGGATAGCGAGGTAGGGGGAATAAGGAGGGAGGGTTTGACGGGAGGAGGGGAGACAGAGGCGAAAAGCAGGGGAGGGAAGATTGTAGAATATTATGAGGGGGGGGAGAAGGTGGGTGGGGTAGATGACGAGTGGTTGAGGGGGGGTAGATGGGGAAAGGAAGCGCGCTTAAGGGGAAGGGGAGGTAGGGGCGGAGGGGGGGAAGGGAGAGCAGACCGAGAGGGTGCGGATGGGTGGAGCAGGGTGTAGGGATGCAAGTAAGAAGCTGGGGGGGGTATTTAATTTGAGTAACACTCTGGAAAAGCGTACTGTGTTATACTTATTATCACGGTTAAACATGATACTGAGCGTATTCAGATCACGCGTTCAACATGAGCAAGTCACACGCAGAGAAAAGTCGGGGTCTGGATGTAGGAGCCTTAAGAGCATTTGCCCACCATAAATAACAATAAATGTTCCAAACACATTCCAATTTGATGTGATATAATACTCTTAAATGCATCCGCACCTACCCCTTGTCAGACGACTCGTAACTTTAATACATGTTCGTGATTGACACGGGAATCAACGTTCAAGTTACTACTGTAAACAAAAATCCAGTAAAAAAGCATGCATTAGCAGCGGCATAAAAAAACGTCAGCAGGGTGTATCTGGTAATATGCTTAGGCAATGATTATTATTTCAGGATTGAATATTCCAAATATCCAAATACTATATGTTGTAAGAGCACCGTGAAAATTGATTTGCTAAAATAACATTTACTTGTTTTTTTAAGCGGGCGCTCCGATATTTTCATAAAATATATATTTTTTCATTCAACTTGCACTAAAGCAAAATGGATATCTAGGCCTTTGGAAGTCTAGAGATATATTTTAAACACATAAAAATACATACCCAAAACAGGGACATTATAAGAGGCTATACACATCCAATTATATTGGTTAGGTGCAACTTTTAAGTTTGCCGCTAACTTTAAAATCAACACTGAGTCTATTACATGAATAGATCATAGACTCGTATTCATTGATATGTAAATCCACAAAGCCTAGTTCGGTCAAACAATGTGCATGCCGTGAGAATCCACTCTAGCGTTTGGTTTTCCTTATGTTACACGGACCTGTTCCTCCGGGGTCGGTGTCTGCTTAATTACTGGTCGCCGGGAAATCGTCCGTTTTACCCCAGGCGGGGCGGGCCAAGCCTCATAGCCATTAGAGTCAACTCACCCAAAAATTGGTCAAAAAAATTACAAGCATACGAGTGCAAAACCACAAACTAATTTTTTTGGTGCTTTTGTGATTGGGTGGTGGTATGGTCGGACAATGAAAACAGGAAGGGAGATGGGAGAATTAGAAGGGGGGGCATGACGAAGACCGTTAGACGGAGGGGGTCGTTGTTGGTTGGTGCTCAGGACATGGTTGCCCCGACCATTCCTCGGACCCCTCGAACGCAGCATGGCCACCTCAGAAGCTCGGACGCAATTCAAAACGGGCCGCCAAGACACGAATACTGCCCACAAGGCCAACGGCCACCTCCCTGCTCCACAACCTCACTCACTGCCAACCATTTCAAATGCTCTACCTACCATCCCATCTACCGCAAACAACCTCGCGCACAAAGCGAGCAGCAGACCACAAAAGATACGAACATGGATAGTAGCCCTTACCGGATATGACGGAATCGTACCGGAAAGGGGAAAGACAAACAAAACAACACACGCAAACACACAACAATTTGGGCTTTGCTGTGGGTTCGGGTCATGGGTGGTTTCCCTCTGACCCAATACGACTAACCTCCCCTCCGTTCGTTTCTTCATGCAAAAATTAGAAAAAAAAACCCTTCCATGGGAGTTGATTCTTCCAAACTACCACGGGTTTGGAAAAGACAATATTCCTTAAAACATAGTAACAAATTCAGCAATTTTTCGTCAAGATTTGCTTTTACGTGTGTTAAACCAATGGCGTACGTCTGGAAATTGGGATTTCTTTGCACTCCCTTCTCCGCCCCTGCTGTTTACCATACTTGCACTCATTGGGTTAACTAATTTCAGGGGAGGGCTAATGTATATAAAAGCGAAAAAAAAAGCTTTATAACATGCAAACTATCATTTTGAAAAAATCTAGAGGGCGCACTATGTTTCAAATTTGGCCATGTCTCTTTAAACTACTAACATTTTCACACACGTTCTCCTGCTAGTTTGTGTGTTTTCCTTGTTAGAAGGAAACCATCAATTTTTTTAAAGCAAGAAAACCTATTGAATACTCATACTTCACGTGCCAAAACTCTATTCAACTTTTTTTTGGAGGTTGAGGCATGAACAAAAATATAATGTCTAAAAGAACTAAGTACAAGAAGAGATACACACCAATAAAGGTTACAAAGAGGCTCGCTCCAGACTCGTACTCGTTCCTTTCTTGAAAAACGCTTATTGCGTTCCTTTGATGCAAATCACAACAGTACCAATTTTTATTTCATTCCGTAACTTATATTCAATACATCGCATTTATTTTATAGGAAATTATGTATCTGATATAACATCAAACCCAAGTTGCTATAAAAACTAATTATTTATCTGGCCAAATATGTAGCTGTTATAGGTGCGAAGCGAACACCATGCGACATGGCAGACAATGGCAACACACAATTTACGTTTCGTCTTGACACACATCGCCGCCCATTGTTGAATCCTGGCAAACCTTGGCAAATCTTCATTGCCCTAGGGAGTTTATCAACTACGCTTAAATGGCTGAAGCGTAACTGCGGTCCGGTAAGTACGTATTTCCGGTTTTTAACTGGAAAGCGTAATGAAACTCAGGATAAAAGTCTCAAAGAATAATACCGAAGGCATTGTGGGAAAAGGGATGCAGCCCGTAGCGATTGGCGTTGTTTGTTCACTTTTCCGTGTTGCGAACACCGAAGGGGTAGGTGTGTTTGGTGCATGGGGGTGGGGGGGGGTTGTTGGAGGGACTAAACCTTCTATTTTACTATACATCTGCGGACACCGTGTCAAGCGATGACGGTTTAACTATCTACTATTGTTAATAATCTTAGGGTAAGGGCAGTGGTTAATAACCAGCGGGTGTGGGGGGGGCCTGCTTCGAACCCTTGCCACCCGCCAACCCCCCCCCCCCCCATGAATGACTCGTGTCCTCCTGGATTGTACAAAAATTAGCCCCCTCACAATATGCCCTCGCCACCCTTCTGGGCCCCCCCCCCCCTCCCTTTGCAAATTGCATGGTTGCGCCACTGGGTAGGGTAGAATAAACTGAACTTATTCTGCCTAACCCCTAAAATACAGGGCGACAGGTTGACTTTCTGTTATTGCCTGTCGCCCCAAAGTTTTAGGCCTGAGCGCACTCTCTATAAAGAATTATTTACTCCACATTTCCCTATTCTCAAGTCCTACCCTCTCTCAGGGGCTTATAGTTCATAATAGGATGGGCATATATTGGCCTGTGCATGTGCCAGAAATAATTAGTTCAGTAAATGTATATGCCATCAATAATTCATACGCCCGCGGTGAGATCTCTTATTTATAAAATGATTAGTTAAGTAAATTTATAGGCCTCCCAGTGCAATCTTCTTATCTAGAAGAAATATTTTTAAAACCCCACAATTTCCCTCATTTCTTCAACCCCCTGCCTTCTTCAAGGAATTTCTTATTTTTTTTTTTACTAGTTTCCGAATTGAAAGAACTGCTGCGCCCATCTGTGAATTACTAGTTAAGAAAAATTCCATTGACCTATCGGCGCAACACTCTTAGGCTAAGACTTATTAATTCAAATAACTTTTAGCGGCCTGCTGCGCAACCCTCCTATCTAAGAAATTATTGGTTCAATAATTTATAGGCCTACTACGTATAAATTTATTTATTGTCCATCAATAAATCTATAAAGCCTCGACGTAAGCTTTCTATTTGAGAAAATTTTATTTCTGTAAATTAATAATCCTGCGAAGAACCTCTTAAAAGAATTATTAATTCAGCAATATCTATAGGCCCTGCAGCTCAATCCTCTTACCTTAGAAATAAGGTCCGTTAAATTTATAGACCGCGGCACAATCCTTTAGCTAAGCAATGATTATTTCAGTAAATTTACAGGCCTGCGGCGCAACCCTCTTGCTAAGAATGATTAGTTATGCCTGCAGCAAAAATTCCTTTTACTAAGAAATGATAGTTCGGTAAATCTTTGGCCATGGGACAAAAGAAAAATTGTTCATTCATTACATACTTCGCAGAAGTAAACCAATTCCCACTATAAATAAATATTAAATGTCACGCGCCCGCACGACGAACTTGTTTTGAATGGGCTTCCCCCCCTGAAATATACGGTCAGTTAATTAAAGCACAGTAGAAGCCTAAGGTTTATTTGTTCGTGAAAGAGACAAGTAATCTTGTGCTTTGCGTCATGAAAAACTACTCAATCTTAATTAATAGCGGGTATTAGCACTGATCTGTTTCAACTGTGGGGGTAATAACAATGGCTCTATAACTTCAGATAAAAGTGCTTTATCCTCTGCATACCCAAGCGGATTTCTGATATCAACAGTGCCTAGCATTTGCTCGAGTCAATGCAGCCTAGTGTACATGTCCTGGTCCAACTGATATTTAGGAAAACAAATTGTATGACATTTTATTAATATCCAATCAAATGTGCAACTTTTGCATTGACACACCCCATATTATTGAAAGGTCTAATGTACAACAATAAAACTGCGCAGAAATCTTACTCTTAGCCGATATACGTACCAATTTCCTTATGCCAAGAATCTTTCTGCTTTGTTGATCCCATGAGTATATAGACCCGTGGCGCAACCATCTTAGCTAAGAAGTGGTTAGTTCAGTAAATTCATAGGCCTGAGGCTATCGTCTTAGCTAAAAATGGTAAGATAGGCCCGCGGCGTAACTCTTTTAAGCTGAGAAATTATTAGATAAGTAAATTTAACACCTACTCGCAATCTTCTTTTGTTTCTATGGTTTGTTTGGGAGTTAAAAACTTGGAACCCTCGTCTTAAAACACAGCCTTACATACCATAGGTTTTTGGGGTTGAGTAAGGTGTCCCCACCCACCACCCCTCCCACGGGAGTTTTTCGTTATAAAATCATCCGATTGCTTATAAACAGTGTATAGGTATAGTCTTCTTTTTTCCATTGCTACAAAAATACCACATTACTATATGGCGTAACATGACGGTCATACTAATGAAGTCCACGAATCAGCCAAATTGGCATTTTCCCCAGAAAATAGTCGAAAACCATGTGGCGCTAAAAAACGTAGGGATAACGGATTTTCATGCGTTTCAGTTAAAACACTGCATTGACTAGTTCGATTACAAACATAGAGTTTTGGGAAGCCATACTTGAGACTGTTTAAAAAAATGTACCATTACATATTCTGCTGGGCACACCCCCCGCTTACACCCTTCACTTTGATAGCAATAACCCTACTCCGATAGCTTTTTTACAAAAGCTTTGGCATTTTAACGCTCAAGAGTGAAAGTTCCTTCGGTGTTAACCAACCCCCTGGTTATTGACGAGGGTACAGTTATCATAGAAAGAGGGATATAACCAGGAATTAACAATTCCTTTTGAGTGGTACATATAATATGAACCCTTCCATATTAATTGAACTGATCTGTAAAATCCCGGGGTGTTCTCACTTTGTTTGGGTATGAATGTGCGGGCCGTTTGTTTTGAGCCACTACCCCCAAAATATACAAAATTAAGATTTTGCTATACTATCCATCCTATATAACTGTTTTATGGAGGTTTTTGGGCGACGCCCCAGAAGTTGAAGAGAGAGCGAACTGTTAATTGTATTTCTAAGCCTACTGGCCAAGCCTATGTTTCACATTTTCAACGTTTATTATACCAACACGGCTGAAAATACTGCACATCCCCGTACCCCCCTTTTTCCACTATATAATAACCCAAAGAACCCCCGACGGCTGAAAATTATCTAAATCCATTAACTTTTAGCATATTGCTTTCATAATTCTTTACCTCTATAAACCAGACTATTTTTAAACACACCTGTCCTAATGCGGGATGGAGGGGGGGGGGGGGTGAGGCTATTTGCACTTAACGTTGGTACCTAAGGGATCCCCAAGGAGACAACTTTTAGTCAGGTTCACTAAGACAAAGTGCCAAAGTGCAGTAATATTGAGTCCCGGGTGGGGTTCTGTTTTACCTTAAATAGGGCAAACCATTGGCTTCTAAATGCGTCAAAATACTCAAAAATGAACAAGATGTCTCACGACAATGCATTTTTTAGGCAAGCTCTTTCCCGTCAAGATCTCTGCGCTGGGTGGCAACATGCCCCCCCCCAGTCTGTTACGCTATTCATGCATAGTTCAATGTTATGAGAGGAAATATTATTATACCTAATCTGACATGATAATGAGTTACGTTAATCGATCAAACTTTACACACACTGAAGTATAGACATTTTCACTCCAATAACCACCAACTTGATGCTACTCTACCCCCAGGTAATGGATCATTGTTTTAAAGAGTTAAAATTTGGTGCAGATGTTATGAAAATTAGAAATCGAGATCACTTTTACATATAGTTAAGCATTTTAATTACTGGGAGAAAATCCGCAGAGGCTTGTATTCACATGGATATATTGCATTTATCTCACTTGTTGAATCCCCCCCCCCCGTGATCTGCAACTTTATACTTTTTATCTGAACCGTAAATAAATGGTGCTACTAATTAATCATGATATGTAATATCCAAACACATGCTAAACACAAACATTGTAAATTGTACTATATTAGTATATGCATATGGTTCAATTTTCATTTATTGGTGATTTTCACGGGGTCCTTCCCCCTCATAACTAAACTCACTTGTCCCAGTTATTTTTTAAAATTGCATCATGCAAGTTTCGATTCCTGAGATTTCAAGCTTCATATAATGCACTTTGTTCAAATTAGATCACCGGTTACTCTAAAAATAGAGATTTTGTGTTCGGCTCTGCTGCATCACAATCATAAGGCCTATTGAAAACAAACATGTAACGGACCCTCTGATAGCAAAAATCTCAATAGAACCCCTTTCGTATTCCGGAGCTTTTGAGATTTAGTTTCATTTGGCATGCATTTGCTATGATGGACTGATCACGTTAATCTCTCCCTCTCGGCAGTACTACTTTGAGATAATATCTTTTTGCCGTCTGTGACACACTACTACTTTTCCGGACCGCCGTAGTTTGGGGGTGGGAAACTCCTGTCAGATAGCGGCGTTGATATTTGGGATTTTTTTGGTACATGTGCGGTACACCCTGGGAGATTTGCGCAAAATACTGGCCTCTCGTAAAAACGTTTACGCACCAAATATTCCTAACTAAATGTCTAGTTAGCTGACTATTTTTTATAATATATGTTTTTATTGTTTTGGAAAAGACGAAAAAAGGTGAAAAATACGATCCATACAAGCAATTTTCTAACCTTTTCAGCTGGCTCAATTCTCGATTGGTTTTTTGTATCAAGTCATGCCACAAAGCCCAGGCTTACAAAATAGTGAAGTATTGTCTTTTGTCAGAACCCATTTCTAAAATCAGATCGAACACCTGATTCGTCGATTTCGCTATATCCAGGGTACCTCGAAACCGTTTTTTTCATTCCTTGTCAAGCAATCGGCAGACTTTAACAGCGCTTGCTTGCTAGGAGTCAAAAGACTAGCGATGTCTAAGAAGACCGCGCCCAAATTAGCGATGCGGAAACGGAACTCGGTGGCGCTGTGTGCCAGCAGTACAGATGCTATGAAGGCGTAAATGGTTGAGGATACCATACCGCTTCAGCGAGGAAAATCAATATTTTAAAACGCTTCGTCAAGTTTAGTTATACTAAATTTAATTGATGACCTCCCCGTTTTTGTTTTCCTGTTGTGTTATTTGTTATTTTGATTGTTCATATTGTTTTGTATTGTTTTGGTTCGATAACCATTAGTTTCACGCTTTATTTCTTTATCGCGTCTATGGACCCGGGCTGTGGCTCGGCCGGACCTATGCTGCTTTCACACTGCCTAGTATAATAGGTCAGTTCGGAGATTTTTGTTATTTGGACATCGTAAACCTTCCAATTTATATTTAATAATTTTGGATAGCTCCAATGTGGTACCGGTAAACTAAGGTGGAAACTGAGGTCGATATATAAATGCCCGTTATCCCGCAGAGCTGATTGAAAAAGAAATTGAGCTGGATCTATAGCCATCCCTTAACCATGTTCCTCGGGTTAATCCATTAAGTTTTCTGTGATCAATTTCATTTGTGCATATTTTATGCTCACAAATGTTAATCATTGTTTTGAAAGAAAATGTTTTGTTATTACTTTTAACATGCCATGCCATACAATAATTTACTTAATATAAATGAGTGAGTGTAATATTCATTTACCCAAAATGTGTATTTACTGTGTAAATCCAATTGGAGTTTGGGGAGAAAATTGGAATGTGTACAACAAACTTTTCATATTCTTGCTTCACTTTTCAAGCAATTTAATTTTTTAGAATAATGTAGTAAAGAAGTGTATTACGATTATATCCGGAAAAGGTACGGCTGAAATGGAACAAATATAACAAATTTATTATATATCCAGAAATATGGATGACTTGAAAATCTTAGTGCACATTTATGTCAAGAAATGTTATTGCAGAGTGTATTAGATTATTAGGTTGTGGCTTGCTTCTACTGTTGAGCAGGTCGTAACTGGTTATACATTTGTTTGCATAACTCAAATCACGCATGTAGTGACGGCATTTTAAATAATTAATTACTGTGGAATATTAAAAACAAAAACAACTGACCTGAAATTCAAACATCTTTCCCTGTAAATTTCATGGAAATGTAGATTACGAGAGACTTTTTGTTCCACTCACAGACGACTCATCTAAACACCTTTAGATACAATATAAACCAAAACATGTGGGTATAATTAAAAAGCTTGTTTATTATTACTTTTTCGTTTCCTGCATCGATAATTCCCATCGGTTACAGGCAGGCCTAGCATTTTTGTTTTTGACTAAAAAAACAAAACACAAAAAAAAGAAAAAAAAAAAAAAATAAAACTCGATATTGCCTTCTTCACTTCTCATTAAACCAGACTATTTTTAAACACACCTGGCCTAATGCGGGATGGAGGGGGGGGGTGAGTTTCACTCACGTTGGTACCTAAGGGATCCCCAAGGAGACAACTTTGAGGGTTCATAAGACAAGGCCAAAAGTGCAGTATAATTGAGTTCCGGGTGGGGTTACTGGTTTATAACCTTGAAAATAGGGGCAAACCATTGCTTTCTAAATGCGTCAAAATAGCTCAAAATGGAACAAGATGTCTCACGACCATGCTTTTTTTTAAGCAAGCTCTTTCCCGGTCAAAGATCTCTGGGTGGCAACATGCCCCCCCCAGGTCTGTTACGCTACTTCATGCATAAGTTCAATAATATGAGAGGAAAATATTATTATAACTAATCTGACATTGATATGATGAGTTACTTTAATCCTATCAAACTTTACACACTGAAGTATAGACAGTTTCACTCCAATAACCCCCCAACTTTGATGCCTACTCTACCCCCAGGTAATGGATCATTTGTTTTAGCTTAAATTTGTGCAGATGTTATGAAAATGATAAATCTGAGATCACTTTACAATATAGTTAAGCATTTTAATTACTGGGAGAAAATAAGCCAGAGGCTGTAGTCACATGGATAGATTGTATTTATCTCATTTGTGTGGATTCCCCCCCCCCCGTGATCTGCATTACTTTATAATTATTTATATGAACCTAATAAATGGTGCTAACTACATTTAATCATGATAGGTACATATCCAAACACATGCTTAAAACACAAAGCATTGTAAATTGTACTATATAGTATATGCATATCAGTGTCAATTTCATTTATTGGTGATTTTCATAGGGGGTCCTTTCCCCCCTCATAACTCAACTTGTACACGTTTATATTTTTTGCATCATGCAGTTTCGGATTCCTGAGATTTCAAGCTTCATTTTGATATATGATGCACTTTGTTCAAATTAGGTCACCGGTTACTCGAAAAATAGAGGGTTTTTCGGGCTGCAGCACTAATACATAGGCCTATTGAAAACAAAACATAGTAACGGATACCGGACCCTCTGATGCAAAAATCTCCATAGAACCCCTTCGTATTCCGGAGATATTTGAGATTTAGTTTCATTTGCATGCATTCGCTATGATGGACTGATAACGTTAATCGCTCGCGCAGTACTAATTTAGATAATATCTTTTGCAGTCTGTGACACAGACTACTTACTTTCCGGACCGCCGTAGGTTGAGGGTGGGAAACTCTGTCAGATAGCGTTGATTTGGATTTTTTGTACATTGCGGTACACTGGAGATTGCGCAAAATACTTGGCCTATCGTAACGATTTACGCACCAAAATATTCCTAACTAAATTGTCTAGTTAGCTGACTAGTTTATAATATAGGTTTATTTTTGGAAAAAGACGAAAAAATGTGAAAAATACGATCCATACAAGCAATTTTCTTACCTTTTCAGCTGGCTCAATTCTCGATTGCTGTTATCAAGTCATGCCACACCCCAGGCTTACAAAAAATAGTGAGCTAATTGGTCTTTTTTGTCAGGAACCCATTTCTAACACCAGATCGACCACCTAATTCGTTGATTTCGCGATATCCAAGGCACCGCGAAACCGTTTTTTCAGTCCTTGTTCAAGCTAAGAGCCTTTAACACAGCGCTTAGCTGCTAGGGAGTCAAAAGACGTAGTGCATGTCTAAGAATAGCCGGCCAATTAGCGATGCGGAAACGGAATAGGTGGCGCTGTGTGCCAGCAGTACAGATGCTATGAGAGCGTAAATGGTGTGAGGGATACAATACCGCTTCAGCGAGGAAAATCAATATTTTAAAACGCTTCGTCTAAGTTTAGTAATAAATTTAAATTGATACCTCCCCGTTTTTGTTCTTGTTGTCGTTATTGTTATTTTGATTCGTTCATTTGTTTGTATTGTTTTTGTCGATAAACATTAGTTTCACGCTTTTTTTTCCGTTATCGTCTATGGAGCCCGGGCTGTGGCTCCCGCCGGACCATATCTGCTTTCACACTGGCCTAGTATAATTAGGTCAGTTCGGAGGATTTTTGTTATTTGGACATCGTAAACCTTCATTGTATAAATTTAATAAGTTGGGATAGCTTCCAAATGTGGTAACGGTAAACTTAAGGTGGAAACTGAGGTCGATATATAAATGCCCGTTATCCCGCAGAGCTGATTGAAAAAGAAAATATGAGCATGGATCTATAGACCATCCCTTCAACCCTGGTCCTCTGGTTAATCCATGTAAGTTTTCTGTGATCAATTTCATTTTGTGCAGTATTTTATGCTCACAAATGTTAAAATTGCTTTGAAAGAAAAATGTTTTGTTATTACTTTTAACATGCCAGTGCCACAATAATTTACTTTTATATAAAATGAGTAAAGTGTATATTCATTTACCCAAAATGTGCTTTACTGTGTAAATTCAATTGGAGTTGGATAAAAATGGGAATGTGTACAAACTTTTCATATTGCTTCATTTTTGAAGCAATTTAATTTTTTAGAATATGTAGTGTAAAGAATGTGTATTACGATTATATCGGAAAAGGTACGGTTGAATGAACAAATATAACAAAATTTATTATATATCACAGAAAATATGGATGACTTGAAATCTCTAGTTGCACCTTTAAGTGTCAAGAAATGTTTATTGCAGAGTTATTAGGATGATTAGGTGTATTGACTTTCTGTTGAGCAAGGTCGTAACTGGTAGATACGATTTGTTTGCACTACACGTCAAAATCACGCATGTAGTTACGCCATTTTAATAAGCTAATTACTTGTGGAATATAAAAAAAATCACAACTGACTGAAATTCAAACATACTTTCCGTGTAAATTCGTGGAAATGTAGATACGACGTTGTTACACTCACATGACGACATGCTAAACACCTTTAAGATACAATATATACCAAAACATGTGGTATAATTAAAAAGCTTGTTTTATTACATTTTTCCTGCATCGATAATTCCCATCAGGCAGGCCTAGCATTTTGTTTTTTGAATGAAATACTCGATTTGCTCTCTTCCACTTCTCATTATAGTGTGGGTTGGTATGTCAATGAAACAGTTCCCGTAGGATTTTGGTGCTAAAGTTGATTTTCTTGCTGTTTTTTATTCAATAGGGACCAGACAGTCAGAAAATGATGGGGTGCAAATTTTCGCACTGCTGCCCCCTTCCTCAAGGGGGGAAATGTTACTACAGGGAAAAATTTAAAAAAAGAGTCAAATTGTTTTTTTTTTTTTTTTTTTTTTGCACTACACGTCAAAATCACGCATGTAGTTACGCCATTTTAATAAGCTAATTACTTGTGGAATATTAAAAAAAAAATCCACTGACTGAAATAAATCAAACAATACTTTACGGTAAATTCATGGAATGTAGATACGACGTTGTTACACTCACATGACGACATGCTAAACACCTTTAAGATACTATATACCAAAACATGTGGTAATAATTAAAAAGCTTGTTTTTACCTTTTTCCTGCATCGATAATTCCCATCGGTTACAGGCAGGCCTAGCATTTTGTTTTTTGGAATGAAATACTCGATTTGCTCTCTTCCACTTCTCATTATTACAGTCCACGGCGTTCAACTGAGCTAATCACTTGGGCTAGGAAAGGCATTCGTACTATTTATTTAATGCAGACTAAATGGAGTGTGTTTATCTACAATCCAATTCTTTCTATGCACTTTCATAAAATATCTGAAAAATAAAGAACACGTAATACTGTAATCAGTTTCTGGAAAGCCGATGACATATGCTATAATACGATAAACCATTGTCAGTTACAGTAATTTGTATTTTGGAGGGAAGAAAATGCTTTAAAAAGGTAATGTGTTAGGACATATCTATTTCGCATGCAACCCTAAATATACGAGGCAAATCATCGACATTGATTTGCAAAAAGGGCTTAGAAATAAGCCAAAATCAAATTATACCTTTACATTTGCTTTCAAATTTTGTGTAATTTCGCTAGTATCGTCGCTGTCATTACTGCTGTGGACCTATCCATTTAATATGTGGAAGGATTTCCTCCCCATTTTGTACCACAGACGTAGTAATTAGGTTTTTTGCAACAATTGTGATAAAAAAAATCCCAGGTAAGTGTGGGTGTGCCCGGGGGGGGGGGGGGCTGCTTTTTACTGAGTGAGGATAATATGAAACAATTTTAATAGCTCCGAAATTTGCGACTTTTTTTCTTTTCTTCGGAGCCTACTTAATTACACTTGCTACATGTTATGTATACGGAAGTGCTCCACCGTGACACGAGTACGCCCAAATGAAACCGTTCATCACGGTTATAAGTTCCCGTTTTTACTAGACTGGCTCTTCATCACTTTGGGCTCTAGTTAGAAATCCGTTGATAGAGCTCAAAACCGAACTATACTGTAGCCCAGCCTGTACCTTTCAGATAGGAATAATTGAAGGATATAGCCACAACACTATGAAACAATGAGTCCCGTTAAAAATTTGAGATAAGATTTTTTTTAAAATATATACCCACACACACATTATATATATATATATATAATATATATACTATATTTATATATATATATATATATATATATAATATATATATATATATATTATAATGTGAGACATACAAAAGTAATTGACACACCGACCAAACATGATTATTATGTCCATGGAAAGAATTATAAAGAAGAAATATGGACAATGGGAGTTTCAGTACTGTAGCAACAAAGCCAACGAGTTCGGCCGTTTATCCTTTGTCAAGGCAACAAAGAGGTGATGAGCCTACCGGTGACAATGTATGATGGACATCATACATTGTCACCGGTAGGCTCCTCACCTCTCTGTTTGCCTTGACAAAGGCCTAACGGCCGAAACTTTTTGGCTTTTGTGCTACAGTACTTTCAACGTCCCCTTTCAATATTCTCTCTTTTATATATATATACTATATTATAGATATATATATATATCTATCTATATATATATATATATAATATATATAATATATATATATATATATATATACATAGGCCCTTCATATTTTGGGCCTCGAGGGTATCTTCACTTACCTAATCATTTTAATATCAATCCGTTGATAGACCCTCAAAACCGACTACTGTTTAAAATACTTGGAGCTCAGCCTGTACCTTACATATAGGAATAATAATGCAGGAATTAAAGCATTTCATTGATTCCACATTATGCGATAATTTTGGCTTGTAATTATGCAAAATGGTGGAAGCACTCATGGTGCTTTGTTTGACCCTATTTTTATCCTAAACTTAATGGGTGTTTTTTGATTTCCATAATATTTTTATCGGGTATCCACAGCAAATTTGGCCATTCACAATCATCCGATAACCTGTCATGTGTCCCGCCCACATATTTTCCTTGTTTGCTATGCAAAATGCACAACGAAAAACCTGAACCTGTAAATATATCCTATCCCTCCCTCTCCCTCTAGACGTTTCATATAAAAGTCACAAGTAAATGAGTCTTGTTTGCATTGATTCGTCCTGCGCAACCTGCACAACATGATCATACGGAATCAATTGCAGAATCATTACGGAATCATTTCCATACCCGTTGCTGCGTCGAGATATGTTATATTTCAAATATTAGTAATTTTCGATATGGAAAACTTAGTCTAGTAGTTTTTGAAATGTTACTATTTTTTCGATATCGGAATATGGTAATATTATTTTTGTATATTACTAATATTCAATATCAAAAGGTAGTAGTATTTGGTAACCCTCAAATGTTGGTAGTTTTTCCTACCAAAACGACCGTGCACGTAGTGTTATTGGTTAGGGGCCCTCGATAATATTCTGCTTTAGCTTCGATCGTACGCGTACGGAGGAGCTGAAAAACATAAAAATACCGTCCTCCACAATTCTTTTTCCCATTTACTTCAGGCGACTAAATACGCGGGATTACCTTTGATGCATACTTATGTGCTTCTTGGCCGTTTCTTTTGCACAGTATCATGGTATGTCTAGTGGGAATGCTGGCGTATTTTACCGCGGAAATTGTGGCTTCTGAACTGTACTGTTTGCCGGCCATTTGTCTCGTGTGCATTGAAAATGTATACATGTAAACTATTACTCTCTGCCAATTCCTTTTGGCTTCGTCAAAACTACGCCCGCATTCCCGCCAGGCAGAACCATGACAACGCAAAAGGGAATGAACATCATTAAGCCATTTTAACGTGTATTTCAATGGGAGGATTATTTGGCGGTGTGCGCCCTTGTAAACAGTCTTGCAACTGTGAATTCTTGTAACCGAATAAGAAAATCATGTTCATCATTTTAATCGTCGGCTGCTTTCAATATAATCCACAGACATAAATAAATACAAATACTACTCCAAATAGATTAATTACAAATACTACAAGGTTATTGACCAAAAATCTGTATAATGAATTACTCCATAGAGAAGCACTGAGTACACGGTATAATAAACTACTACTTTTTGAGCGTTACCAAACTTCGACGCACCACGGGACTTCTATGTGAAACATCTACCATTGGTTGTCTCTGTATAAGGCATTGATAACGAGAGTGGGTGGCTCAATTCATTGAAAGAGAGAACACGTGAGCTTGTGTCTAATCTACATTCTGTAGCCATTGTAAGAAGCTTAGGGAACAAATGAAATGCAATGCTAGTGCTCGCCATGGTGCCCCAGACGATGCATGGGGAAATCTCTTTTGCAAGTAAAAATGTAAAGAGGTAAAAATTGTGCAAATGTTGCAAAAACGCTTGCTTATGCCATTTTATATCGGAAATAAATTCTTATTTTTATTTAGAAACAAACTGTGTATCATAAATTATATAATTTCTAAAAAATAAATCATTTTGTACCATTTGAAATTTTTAAAACTTAAGTGACCAAGGGGTTTTCACTCCCGTTAGTGCCCAAGGGAAGGGGGGGGGTCCACGGGACCCCACACTAAGGAAACCGAGGGTAATTTTGCACAAAATCTATACCACATGTGAAGGTTCATATTAGACAACCCCAAATCAGCAAGAAAATTGGAATTTGTTATTTGGGCTGCAAATTCGGGGCAAAACATGGTTTTCAAAACACGCGAAAATTGGGCAAAAAGACGGAAAATTCAAATGAGCCTTGCGCTTACATAAACATTTTTGAAAACGTATTTTATTTTGATATCTACTCTAGAAGACCCAAATTACATATATTTAGCACAAAACATCTATTTTTAGGGAATCCTGTATCTTTTACGGTGTTGTTAAATACATGTCATTTTCCCATAGAGTTTGTACAGTAACGGTTTATTAGCGTCCGCATTGAACTTGTTTGTTTTCAGTGTTAATTATTTTTAATGTTACTAATAATTGTTTACTTACATGTATTGTGATGTATGAACATATATCAGCAAAAAATTGCTTTGCTTCTTTGATTTTAAAACATATTCTCAGATGACTTCCATTAGTGCGGGGGGGGGGCATGGAACCCTACTAATTAATTCATTAATGGCTTGGCCGATTTTATTCATTTTTTTTGGTATGAAAAGAAGCGCATTTAAAAGTCAGACAATTAAAAAAAATCTCAGCGAAAAAGATCTCACGCATAAAGCGGCCAGCGCAATAATAAATTTGGGGGACCATTGGACACCCCGTTCCCCGCCCTTGGGCACTTAAGTGTTAAAGGATAAGGCTATATACACAGCACCCAGAAACGGTATTATAATTAAAACTTTAATAACACCATATATATTAAGTATTACAATCGCATACTTTACACTAATGTAATGTTGATATTTTACGTTTAGAACAAATATGAAACCATATAACATTTCCAAACGGTTTAGTTACACGTACAAAGAGACAATGGTTTCCCAACACTATTTGCTACTTTTTGGCCAAAATCTATCATTTAATAAAACTTAACACTTAAGTGACCAAGGGGTTTTCACTCCCGTTAGTGTCAAGGGGGGGGGGGGGGAAAAAAAAAAAAAAAAAAAAAAAAAAAAAAAAAAAAAAAAAAAAAAAAAATGTAAAGTTGTTTTGGACATACCAAATTCTTGAACCAAATCAAGTAAAGATCATTAAAACTGTTTATTATATATAATTTAGATCATTTGTGCACAAGGCTCATTTATTTGTGTTTGAAAGGTATTTCTGACCTTAGACGTCTACGAAACGTCATAACAGTATATTACTAATATTCAATATTAAAAGGTAGTAGTATTTGGTAACCCTCAAATGTTGGTAGTTTTTCCTACCAAAACGACCGTGCACGTAGTGTTATTGGACATTGGTTAGGGGCCCTCGATAATATTCTGCTTTAGCTTCGATCGTACGCGTACGAAGGAGCTGAAAAACATAAAAATACCGTCCTCCACAATTCTTTTTCCCATTTACTTCAGGCGACTAAATACGCGGGATTACCTTTGATGCATACTTATGTGCTTCTTGGCCGTTTCTTTTGCACAGTATCATGGTATGTCTAGTGGGAATGCTGGCGTATTTTACCGCGGAAATAAAAAAAAAAAAAAAAAAAAAAAAAAAAAAAAAAAAAAAAAAAAAAAAAATAAGACAACCCCAAATCAGCTGCAAATTAGGGGGAAACATGTTTTCAAAAAAACCGCAAAAAATTGGGCAAAAAGACGGAAAATCCCAATGAGCCCTGCACTTAATCAAACTCTTTGACAATTTATTTTATGTTGATATCTACACCAGAAAAAAACAAATTACATGAAATTAACACAAAACAGTTTTAGAAACCCTGTATTTTTTACGGTGTTGCAAAATATACTTCATTCTCCCATAGAGTTTGTACAGTAACGGTTAGAGAAACAAAATCAAGAATAGAATGCATTTAAAGGCTAACAAATGCCAGCGAAACATCAAAATGTTGCAGAATTCCGCTCCTTTGGAAGGGTGACAAATTCGCACCGGGGAGAGAAGTCACTTCATTATTCCGATCAAAACCAAAATTACAGTTTTAAAGGCATCATTAGCAAGAGAAGCAACTCTCCATCATTGCTGAATAGTATGTTTTAATTAAATTTTAAATACAACTGTAATTTAACTTTCTAAAATTTAGAATTTCCTCACCAAATCCCCATAGCCTTACGGAACTGTGATACCCACGGGCTTGTGGAGACAGCTCGTGTTTGCAGTAGTGCGCCGCCAATAGTCTACGATGTCATCAAACAGACCGGGCCCGGTGCGATTCAGAAGAAAAGAGAAGGGGAAAAATATCGCAGCAACAAGGATAAGAATTAATTAAGTAAGCAAAAATGGCCGTTTCTGGAGGGTAACGTTCTTTCTGAGACACCCTGTAGAGGACTGTAATGAACAGATCTCATGTGAGTGTGCAGATCCGGATAAATCTGTGAATTTTGGTACACAAGTACTTTATGCATTGATAATCAAAAAAATTGATAATAAAAAAAAAATGATAATAATAAAAAAATGATGGAATCACTTGCCACATACGTCTCTTTCCCCCAGGTTAGAGTTCAAGGTTAGACAGGGGTAAACATTTAAAATGTTCCGATTGTGTTGAAAAGCACACCATGATGTTTGTCTGGTTACAAGGATTCCAAAAAGGTATAGTTTATACTATATATGACTTATAGGTTTGGAATTATGGGGTAAAAACTGTAAAAATGGTGAAAAAGTCAATGTTGGTTTGTACAGGGGTCAAAAAGTTGCTCCAATTTTTGTAAAACTTGTAGTAGAGTAAAGATAGCACATGACCCCAAAAAATTGCAACAGAAGGTTTTTTGGCATTTTCTGTTAGATTAAGGTCAGCTAAACAATATATCAAAAGTTGAACAAAATCGAAGTCCCAGAAAGTGTTCAAACTATGACATAAACAAAATGGCTGCCATCCGCCATTTTGAAAAACATAAATCCTCACAATCCTCTGGCAATGAATGAGCTAAAAGGACAAACAAGATGTCATTTCCTAATAATTCTAGCATAACAAATCCATTAAAAAGGGTTTTATTAAGTTGAGATATCATCTTGACCTCTAAATCCAATATGGCCGCCGTCCGCCATGTTGGAAAGTACACATTCTTGTATCTCTGGTACCGGGTGGGCCAAAACGACAAACATGTCATTTCCTATTAATTCTAGCATGACAAATTCAATAAAATGGGTTTTATGAAGTTGAGATATCATCTTGACCTCTAAATCCAACATGGCTGCCATCCGCCATGTTGGAAAGTACAAATTCTTGTATCTCTAGTACCGGATGGGCCAAAACGACAAACAAGATGTCATTTCCTATTAATTCTAGCATAACAAATCCATTAAAATGGGTTTTATGAAGTTGAGATATCATCTTAACCTCTAAATCAAATATGGCCGCCATCCGCCATGTTGGAAAGTACAAATTCTTGTATCTCTGCTACCGGATGGGCCAAAACAACAAACAAAATGTCATTTCCTATTAACTCTAGCATAACAAATCTATTAAAATGGGGTTTAGGAAGTTGAGATACCATCTTGACCTCTAAATCCCATATGGCCTACATCAACATGTTTAAAAGTACAAATTATTTTATCTCTGGTACCACATGGGCCAAAATGACAAATATATAGTGTTATTTTATGTAAATGTACGAAATACATCAAGATGGTTGTTGTAAAGTTCTGAGAGCACCCTTGAAGTCTTCAAAATGGTCAATGTCCGCCATTTAAAAAGTGAAACCATAAATCCGCCTGTTAAGCATCAGACAGATTACAATGACAAATGAGGTGTAATTTT
The DNA here is from genome assembly GCA_023653785.1 of Ophioderma brevispina. Classification (NCBI taxonomy): domain Eukaryota; kingdom Metazoa; phylum Echinodermata; class Ophiuroidea; order Amphilepidida; family Ophiodermatidae; genus Ophioderma; species Ophioderma brevispina. The sequence goes on from JAMKCH010005375.1 coordinate 119,521, forward strand.
TTTATTCCGGCCGATTACACATTTATTCAAATTAAAAGGATTTTTTAGTTGGCTATTTGTCCATAATTCGTAGCCATATTAATTGTTATCAGCTATAAATCTATCACAATTTGACATTGTTGTTTACAGTGTAATTGTGAAATTTTTGAAAGTAACAGAAAGTACAATTTCACATTATTCACCTCATCACCAAAATATGGCCGAAACACTTGTTTGCAGTAGTAGATGAGATCGACGACACTATTAACTATTACAATTTAGTCTTCAAGTTCATCATCATCTGAGATTGGTTCTTGGTCCATGTTTTCGTGTGAATGTCTACAAGCTGTGGTGAAAACTTTTTTTGGAAAGGTACCTGTAGTGTAATGATTCCAAAGACTCTGATTGCTTATCATTGAACAGGGACACCACTGGGCTGCAGCCTACATCTTTCTATAGATTCAGATCTATATTGGTAGTAAAAATACTCTGGAATAACACAGGGTTACCATGCATGACTTTGAGGAAAACAGATTTCTTGCCAGCCCCAAATATTCTTGTAGTAGTATGCAAATGCCAAAGCGCTTCAGAAGATTGATATCATACACATATGTTTTCTCTTTGTGTCTGTCAGACCAAAAGTAAAGGTCATAACGACCCTCTTCTGCATATTGGAGAAGTAGTATCAACAGATCTGTGTCTTCTCCAATTTGGATTGTTGACCTACATTATGCCATGGTGAAATTTGTTGCATTTTATATGTCTACGTTATTAGCGATCCTAGTTTCGCGACGTTCATTTGTGCTGTCTTTTGTAATTGGTTCACCAGTGTATCCATCAAAGACAACGCATGCTTTGCCATAGTGGTCCACTGTGAAAGGTGCATAATAATCATCAGTATTGCAACTATACTTTAAGTGTTTCCCTCTGTTCATTTCAAGCGATGTAAAAGAGAACCGCCATCAACAACATAGTGATCAGTCTTTGGCAATGTCTAAGGGGCAGCAGCCTCTGACGAGGACACTTCGTAAATAGCCATCAGGAATTGTGCTTGAAAACATGCTTGGCCTCAAAAAACGGATGGCGGATATGGTGAAAGTTCATGGCAGAGCACCTTATCTATGAATATGAATATTTGGGGCTGGCAAGAAGTCTATTTTCTTCAAAGTAATTCATGGTGACCCTGTGTTATGAACTTGTTCCAGAGTATTTTGTACTCCCAATATGCATTCTGAATCGATAGAAAGTGAAAGCTGCAATGCAATGGTGTCCATGTTTAATGGTCAGAAATTGGAGTCCTTTTTGGTAAAGGCATACCAGGGCATTAACAGCAGCAACTAACGTCTGGTAGAAAACACTGATGGGTTGGCGCCTTAAGCCGGCCAGATGATTAGTAGCAGGAATGCGCTCAGAAAGGGCATACCAGATGTGGGCAGTTTAAGGAATACATGATCACTGATGGCTGACCATGTTAGATCTTGGGGTCTCAACTGCAAGCTCATGAGATCGTACTGACCGCTGGAGATGAGGGTCTTTACTCTTGAGTTTTAGGCATCAGTTGGCAAAGTAGTTCAGGAGCCTCCAGATAGAACATGCAGTGAAAGAGTGCAGTTTGCTCCAAATGCTCTTCGGTGTTATAAAACCTGAAAGATTTCCACCAAATATCTCCGCTGCAAAACTCATCTGTAGAAGAACATATTTACAGCTCATGCAATGAATGTGCAAGACAGATGGTCAAAATTCAACTGACTGGGACTGGATAGTACAAAGGGGAAATGATTTCCCCTCATGAACAAGTCCTACACCACGCAGGGTTCGCCAGTTTCTTCCACAGGTGGAAAAAACGCGGTTTTTTTCCACTTGGAAGAAATAGGTTTCTTCCACTTAAACCAGAAGAAACTAAAAAAGTCATTTAAAAAATTCCTATTTTAAAGCCAATGACTTGCACTATTGGTTTTATATTATAGAGTGAATTAAATATAGTGAAATAATTTAAAATAACCATTCGGGGACCACCCTACCTACCCCATGCAATTGCATAATTAAACTCGCATTGATTCACAAGGCCTAAATATAACAAATTACAGGAAGAAACTGATTAGACACCTATCACATCTTCTATTTCTTTTTAAAAACAAAAGTTATCTATGTGTTATCTAAAAGTTGTCTCCCAGGTTCTCCCCACTAAGCAATACACAGTTAGTATTAAAGGAATAATAATGGTTGCTACTTTTATGATTTGTGGTTTAAAATTAACAAATTGGCCATACATACATATTTTAAAAGCTTTTTTTCATCTACAATTACAACTATAATAGTATAAATGTGCACATGGAAAGATTGGAAAATGGGTTACAATCATCATCTGCATAATTTGATTGCAAGACAAAACAAAATTGTGACCAAATTTACTACATACTTGCAAGGTATACTAACATTCTATAAACTTGTAAATTAATTCTGAAAAAAAAAGATTGTCTGTAAAGTAGCCTTGATGATTTGAAGTGCAAAGCAGATGAGTATGGTGTAATTTAATTTGTTGT